>SKCR01019486.1:0-66629 GCA_019454045.1 Zanthoxylum bungeanum | reverse complement strand
TCATGAGCTTGAGTGATCTGACTGATGCACTATCAACACGGTATATGTCATGTTGGGTTCCTTAATGATCCCACTAGGACTTTACTAGATTCTATGACCAAAAGTATGAAGGTGTACCATGCAAGAATTTAGGAAATCTACTGCTACTGCCTATCTTGATTTCAGCTGGGGTCTTGTAAGGTGATTGACACCATAGGGGTATCGAGATAAGTGGACGTTGTGGTCTTGTTGAAACTCGGGGTGTTACTAAGACTAACTGTCTTGGTTCATTTGTAGTCTGATAGGGTGGCTATTTATCATCAAAGACAAGTACTGAGACAATAGGGTTAGTATCCTACCATGAGCTACAAGAATTTCTACTATTGCCAGGGTAAACAACTCCACCATCTGATTCATGGATTCCAACATGCGTTGCACACTACTGGAAATCCTGCCCATGTCATGTATTTTGCCTAAATTACCGACTAACCCTAGGTGACTAACTGAGCCTTTATCGGAAATGAAGCTATTGGATTTTGCCCTAATGGCATACATTTCATGTGGGCTATAAATCTTTATGTTGGGGTACACTACTACAGATCTTAAACTTTCTTGATGGCACTGTTATCTTTCATCATCAAATGCAAGGGGCTTGAACGTTAAGAGAGAATTATGTGTTGGGCACCGTCAGGATGGATTCTCGTACCAGTTGTTGGGGTCAGGCGCAGCGGAAGACACATTCGGGCGAAATCGTAACTTTATAATTTTTTTAAACTTACCGAATAAATTATTCAATATCCCATATGAATAATTTATCCATATTTATTCAATATCAAATAATGATATAAATAATTTAGAAATATCGCGAAAATTTTACGAAAATGTTTTTCCTAAAATAGCATAAAACGTGTTTTTGTCCAAACCGACCAACCAATACACATAGGGGCTGCACAAGTTAGCCCCAATAGTGCTTGGGTAGTTCATGGGTTGCCCAAATAGTGAAATTCATTGTTTGGACAGACGACACATGGTAAGCTCGAAACTCACCCGGTAACACCATTTTTCACCGTTTTCACATATTTTCACTCCGAAATAATTTCTGGTAATTATTCCAATGCCCAATACACATCCAATACATTTAAATAACATATTTTTCATCACCAAAATTTCAAAATTTCCATATCTGATCTGGGTGTCAAAAATATCATTTTTCATACTTTAAATATGAATTTCTCAACATTAATCATATGAACATTTACACCAAACAAAGCCACCGCCAATGAAGAACTCAAGAACAATTCTAAGAGTTAAAAGAGTGGTCATAACACTCTAGAATGTTAAAAAGTCATCAAATGATAAAATGAACAAATATTACACTAATATTATTCAATCTAACTTCACACATGCATATAGCCTCTAAATTCATCCTCCAAATCAAAAAGTCACAAAATCCAAGAAAGAAAGAAACTCAAGAACTATTCTAGATACTCAAGAATAATAAACAAACTTTCTAAGCTTAAGAATATTAAAGATTACCTCAAAATATCCAAATTTCCTTAAGCTTTCTTTTTTATTTGTTCACTTACTATTAAGTTTTCTCTCAAGAACCATTTTGGAAGCTCTCTAAAATTGTGGAGGCTTAGCCATGACTACTTCATGAAAGAGAAAATAATTTTCCCTTTATATATGCTAGTGGCCGAAATTGGGGGGGCATAATTGTCCTTTCACAAAATTATTTAATAAGCTTTAAGTTATTAAATTCAAATTGCTAACTACAAGCTTTAAATAAAGCATGCCTCTTGTTACCAAAAATAATTAAATATTTGTAATAATTATTATTACAAATGAATATTAATCTAATTAAACATAAAGCTAAAGTAGACAAATTCAAATTGAATACTTCAACCTTAAAGTTTAATATTATTAGTAACCAAAAATAATTAAACATATTACACAACAATTATGAAATATTAATATTATTTAATTATTTAAATATTTAACATTTAAATATATATATATATATAATTAATTAATATAATTATTATTATATATGTATTTTTATTTACACTAAATAACAAAATACATATATTAATGACATGTGTCAAAATCTCATTTGATAATTAATTAATATGTATCAAATCAAATTTTGTATCAAATACAAATACATATTAATTAGTAATTGACCAAAATTCCCTAATGCATTTATTTTCATTTAACCATTTAAACGATTCGAATTAACTCATTTAATCCGATAAAGTATTACGAATAATCTGTATTATTCATAACGTGTTGCCCAAGTTATCGACGAGTACACTTCATATTGTGAGACTCTCCAAGTTTAGTTTTATCTGTCATGAAATCAAATTCCGTGTCCATAATTCACCCACTAATAAATTATAACGACCACGGATAATCTCGCTAAACTATGCAAGTCGGGGTAATTGCATACGTATAATCCATATGTCACAGGCTATCAATATTATATCGGGGATATAGATAGGAACATCAAATCCCTAAGGTATAACATAGTCGACTTTCAAATTTACGATCTCTAAATAACACTCGGAACTCGCTTCCGAAGTATACCACATTCATGGATTTACTAGATCGCAAATACTTATATGATACATATGCCATGTACACAGGACTAACGGATTCTATCTGATACTCACAAGATATCATGAGCATCATTTCACACCTAACGAGCAGGCGAAGGTCTGATCTAAATAGATCGGTGACGTGATTATCATCAAAGTGTGGAGGATGTCTCATATATCAATAGTGGCATCTCAAGTCAAAAGACCACTATCATACTCAACTCGAAAAGATTCATATTGACGTTGATGTACCATATATTAGGAAATCTTTGGTGAGTCATTCAGTGTTTATCAAATAAACATCTACACGTTTATACGAGTCTCCCAAGACTCACGGTTTATTGGGATAAGCCATCTGACCAATTCTCGATATACGACATGTACTAGTCTCAACGGATTTTACTAACCAACCCATGTCAGTAAATCTTGATCAGGAACTTTATTTAAGAATAAACAACTTATAGTGACACTTCTCAATGTCAATTACAAACTACATTGTAATTGTGTACTATATTGTAAATCATGTAGTCTTTGTGTAATATATACATATCACTAAACAAGATTTAGTTTCAATCTAACCGTAATTAGATTGAATATGTATATAAAAACAAGATGTGTAACCATATATAAGTAATATTATGGAAACATGAATTGTTCATATTCATGAATCAAACATAAATATGATCCGGATTGACGCTCTGAGCACCAACCCTAACAATTTCTTCCACTTGCTCTAGTGTCAGTCCACCGTATCATATACACATCTAAATGTGTATCACATACGTGTTGGATAATTATGACCCATAGCATCACTATTTGTACAGAACATGGTGTTGTTGTACAAATTAACTATGTGACAAAGGAAATTGCTCTTTTATCATTTGTAATTGGATTATCTAGATAAATAAATGATAAAAGTCCATATGATTAGTACCGGATTAATAAGATATGAGACAGTATTAATCCACTAAGGTTTAATCATTAAATATTCCTAGTCGTAGTATTATCGAGACTGGACATCGATAATGCGGAATAGGCTAGTATTACATTTGTGCGTGTTATGGAAGTGTAACGGCATAGTTCTCATATATTTGGGTATTAGATACTCATGCAAGTGTAATAGGAGGTTCTGTTTACTGATAGTACGAAAACAGCTTCGCTCTGGATAGACCCATCGGAATCCCATTGGTAGTATGACTATGTGTCTATGGGAATCCGAATCAGGGTAGGTGTATTTGGTCTTAACCTGAGACTTGCATCGCTAATACTTACGACAATCAATATACTTTTGTTTTGGTCGTTTGAGGCTTTAACAGGTTCTGTGTATGCCTCTTCTGGGTATACTGAGAATCGTGGTGTATTGGGTGTGATGTCAAGATGGAAGTATCACTTCAGTCATATGGAGATGATGATCACGCAGGGCTACAGAACTGGTACTCTAAGTGCTATAGCCATCGGGGAAGTATGACTAGGTCATGACTTTCCGATCATAAAGAGACTAGTTGCTAATGATCCGATATATGCTTCGTACGGGGCAGACACAACTTCAACCCCAGGCCTAGCATGTGACATCCGATACTGGATCGTAATGCACAATACTACGTATACTACGCCTGACAAAGATCATATATTTCGTAGAAGAATATTTCTGGAGAATTGGGTAGGCACGGTGCTTTGCTAGAAGCCAACCATGTCTTGTAAATCGGTAAAGACGTGGTATTGGGTATGCACGTATTCGAATAGTTCAATAATCGTATTTACTGCCAACATATCCAGGGATCTCTTGGGTCGCATCCCAAATATTCACCGATGATATTTGACTCGAACAAAATTAATCTAGGATTAATTATGAGAGAGAAAATTAATCTGGGATTAATTATCAAGAGAGAGAATTAATCTGGGATTAACTGCGTCGAGAAATTACCTGGGATTAAATTCGTCGAGAGGAGAGAACGCGATTAATTTGGAATTAATCGGTAAAATAAATTTAATAGTTAAATTAGATTTTACTATTTAATTTATTTAATTAGGCTAAAATAATATATTAGATATATTAAATGAAATCGGATTTCAACACGGAATTAAATTTGATTTTAATTCTAGTGAACGAATTAATTTGGAATTAATTCGTAAGCGACTTTAATAATAATTTTACGAGGTATAATTATTTAATTAAATTGGATTTAATTATGTCGCGACGGAAAATTCATTTAATCGGATTAAACGAACCCGGGCCCAAAAGTGTGTTGTGTAAGTTATTTGAATTTTGAATTCAATGAGGTGTGACCCACTTACATACATCAATTAGTCACTTTTTGATGGAAGTAGTTGGGATTATAAATTGGATTTTATTTACACATCATACCTACCATGTTAAAATAATTAATGAATTTTGGAAAATCATTATTACACTCTCTCTCATTGGTCGATGGCCGATGGCCTCTGATTGTAAAGGGTTGCTTTTAATTTGAGAATAAAAAGAAAGCAATTAAAAATAAATTAAAAAAGTATGTGGCTCTCTGACTTTGGAAGTTAAAAGCCAAAAGAATGCTTTTTGCTTTTCTTTTGCATAAGGTAAAAAAGCCATTTTTGGCTTCTTCTATCTGATAAGCTTGGCCGAGTGGCCTCTGTAATTGATGAAAAGATATTGGCTGAAAGTATTGGCCATTTTTACTTCTCCTTTTGAAGGCCAAAAGAATGGCCACTGTCTTTTCTTCTTTGATTGGGCGATTTAGCCTTTGTTTTGGAAACAAGGCCGAATGGCCACTGCTTTGGCCAAATGCCAAAATGGCTGATTGCTTCCCTCATTTCCTGGCTAAATTGTTTCTTTTCTTGGAGAGCAAAATTCTACCATTTTGTTTTGCTAGAACATAAGGGAGCCAAATGAATGTGATAGGGATACTCAACCATGAGCTTGGAAGCTTCAACATCCATGGAATTTTTGAAATCCTAAATCCGATCAATGTAAGTATTCCGCAACTTTCTTGATTAATTCACACAATAATTACGCTTAGAGATCATGTGGCATGTTTAGGACACTTACAATACGCATAGCCCTCAAGAGCTTACCTAGCACTCAAGATGTAGGCAACAATGAGTAGGTCCGCTATAATATATTGAGTTTTTCCAACAAACCCAATCTTTTTTGTTTAGCCAGCATCATTCATAGTTTGTAGAATCTAAGTTATACATCAATATAACTCAGATGCTACATCAATATTGTGCTACAGCTATTGAGTTGTCTAAGTATTTAGCGATCAAATCTAAAATACTAGACAATTGCAAACACAACACTAATATCAAAACTTCTAATCTATAATGTCACTATGTAACTTCATAAGTTGCAACTAATTCCACTCACACAATAGAATCATCTGTGACACTTTCACTGCATCTTTACTGACTTTTTATGACATAGACCGTCTAACATCATAATTAGACTGAAAACTAATCTGACCCTAATGATTATGGATTATATTCTCCATGAATAAGAAACTCTTTCTTAACATCTCAAAGATAATAAAGAACATGTTTCAAGACACATCCTATGGTCTACAGCATATCAAAATTGCTCGTAACAATTACGATTAAATTGATATCTTCAATCGTACATAATATAGTGTTCATTATGCCATCATCCTATGCCGTATAAGATTGACTAGATATTTTAATCAATTTCTCTTTCGACAAAGAAATCATCATTTATGAAAGATTAATATTATATTCACGAGACACACTAACTGTCAAAAAGTTATACCAACTGTCACACGGACAGTCTTGATGTGTCATGTATTAGATCATACCTAATGCACGACTAATGGGAGTATCTCACAAGTCTCTTATTTTTTTATCATATATAAAACTTTATATCAAATATAACATATATTACTCTCACTGCTTTCACGGAGAAAAAAAAACTTATGTAAATTTTATACCTCACAAACATCTCATTATTACCTTAATAATGATAATGTCGTTAGGATATATAACACTAGAAAGAAATTTGTATGCTTCCACTAACCCTAGTATCACATATGTATTCTCTATGGTTTGATAAAATTAGACAATCTGACTGATATCAAAATTAGATAACACAGATT
Organism: Zanthoxylum bungeanum; assembly: GCA_019454045.1. Taxonomy (NCBI): domain Eukaryota; kingdom Viridiplantae; phylum Streptophyta; class Magnoliopsida; order Sapindales; family Rutaceae; genus Zanthoxylum; species Zanthoxylum bungeanum. Next base: position 59,953 of record SKCR01019486.1, on the reverse strand, counting down.
TCCAGAAAGCTCATCTGAGTCTACAATAGGCTCTATAAGCTAGTATACTAAATTGCGATCTTACCAGAATATAAACTCTATGGCCATTCCAGAATAAACTCTTCAAATAAACAAATCCCAATGAATCTCTTATCCGAAGAAACCATTTAAAAATGTCATTTTGCATCCCTAGCTAAAATACACAGTTTAATATCAACATTAACCAATAGAATTTTAATTATTCAATTAGTGCAACTAGAGACAAGTTTCCTCAAAATCTATAATAGATTACTGAGTATAACATTTTCTCATTGTCATACTATAAAGGTCAAACCTTTAATAAGCTTACTTTGCTTTTGCTGCACAAACCATTTGCACACTTTATGAACGATTCATAATGAAAGCTTAATCAAGTTCAAAACTTGATCGTAGTAAGCTATGAACAATCTCATATCTTTGGTTTAATGCTAACTTCCGAAATCGATATCAAATATCGCTCTCACTATAAGATATAGGATAACTTTCTTCGATAAGAAAAAAACACAACAATTAAGTATCAGATACTTCGCAAATGATTCTGACATCCTATTGGACTTATATAGAAGATGTCTAAGGGTATTTCCATCTTATTAATTATGTAGTTCCATTTATAATTTATCACTTTCACAATTGACTTCAATAAGTCAACTCTTTTCTTCAATCGTCAACATCCGATGCTACACACCAAGTAATAAAATAATTTTATTACTCGGGATCGTAGAAAATATATTCTATCAAATAGAATACAATATTCTATTAAATAGAATAAACGATAAATTTTTACTTGTACCTCTGAGGTGCAAGTACTTTCAATTATATAACCATTATACAAATGAGAGATTCAAATCAGAAACTTTTCAAGATTCGAATTTTCTACCTATACATATCACATACGTAACAATAGAAACTAATGGAATCTTAATTAAAATGATGAATTAGTGTTACATGAGCATATCCCCAAGAGTATTGAAACTAATTCGGTAATATTCAATATCAAACGAATCAAATCGTATAAGATTTGATTCATCCCATTAACCAAATCCATCACGATGGAATCGTAGAAGAATAATATTGAGTAAGAATCATATTCATTGAATAATCTTAGAACTAATTACTATAAATTCATATGTTTGATCATATCAAACATTTTTGAACAATTCAAAGACTCGCGATGAATTTTAAAGATACAGTTTTTCAAAACTTCAAATCGAATATCTTTGAACGAGTCAAAATATTATATCCACGTTTCATCAGAAACATGTAACTAGGTCATGAAAACTCATTGACTAAGTTACAAAGTAAAGAAAACTACCTTAAGCAATTTACAATTCATTAAAATACATACATCTAATGTATCAGTTTAATAAATTTTATGGTCCAATGACAATCATTGGTTAAATTAGATTTATTCACATTCCCGAATACAATATTCATTAAATGGATAAGAATATGTGGTATGATCGCGTATCAGACCATCCTTTACTATACGGAATAAGCATCTAATGTTTAAGTGATAAAATCTCATAAAGTATTGTTCTAAGTTATTTACTTAACCGAATATTTTTCTTAATGTTTGTCTCATCATCACTACTAGTCGTATTAAAATATGTAATAAATATTTATTAAGAACAAGTAACTATCCAATAGTCACAAGTTCTGATATCAAATATCAAAATAATCATTAAATAATATTTTAAATAACTAGACGGAAGATCTGGTATCCAATACATATAATTGTCGTATTGTGAGAATCGATATTTTCTACACACAACTATATGCATCTAATTTCTTTAGCTTTATAATTTGTATTCAACTATTCACAATAATTGCAAATAATTGATTAGCAAATAGTTTCGGACATGTGACCTCTAAAGGTTACTAAGGCCAGGAAACATCATTATCAGATAAACAAATACCTAATGGGGTTTTCTTAATGCCATTGAAGAATCTCGAGACATGAACCAATTTATGTCGATCTTTAGTGCATAAGAAACTATTCTCTCTAAAGAATTTTATCCTAAAAAATATATCTATTTAGATTACCTATCGTGACTTAGTAACTAAGTCACTAACCATCTTTATTTTTCAAGAAAATCGGAACAACAGTTCCTGATAATTTAGACTAATCTAACGATATTTAAGCCTATTCTTAATCTAGAACCTATTCTAGAAAGCTGCAACTATAAGTGAAGTCAGAAAATATATATATATGATTTGCATGTAGTGGACTAAAAGTTTAATTCTATCAATACTATAGAATAAGGAAAACATAAGCGGTAATTTTCATAATATTACACACTGCCTTAGTTATGGATTTTTACTCCAACAGCGTCTCCCAGTACTTTACGAAATACCATAACCCCCAACGGAAAATGAGAATTCAATAATTAAATTGAATTTTATAGTGAGAAGTGGACCCCATGAATATGTTTCGACTCACAGCTTTGGCACGTTCTCGCCTACATATATTCACAGGTAGACAACTCATTGTCAATCAAATTCACTATGACTCCTAATTTTGGTCCTGATTGTTTCTCATTATGACAACTTTGGCACGTTCACAGAAGGCGTATCAAGGCTTCACTAGTCAATGACAAACTCAAGCTACCGATGTAGTCCTGACAGCTTTGGCACGTTCAGGATTTCCACTTTCACTTGAATTTGTCTCTTATCATATAAGCTCTATCGGTGAAATGAACTACCATCAACTATAACTGCACAACTTTGGCACAATACAGCATCAGGAAATCATTCGCATTTGTATTGACAAGGCTGATCAAGAAACAAGTATTCTTAATACTAGTCCCTTTAATGTCTTATTTAAGCGGGATATTCCAAAAGAGGGTTTTACTCTACAACAAATGCACATATTTAATCTAGATCAATTTCTCAATGGTTTAATTCTACCCGACAAAACATAACTTAACTTAACCATTAAATCTCGGTTAGGTTTCCGTTAGGGTATAATAAAAAATCATAAAAACATCTAGATTACAAGCATGTGAAAATATCAAAATTGGATTATATATCATATATCAAGCATGAAAAATGTAATGGATGTAGGATCAGACTCGCTCTGATACCATTTTGTTGGGTAAGGCGCAGCGGAAGACGCGATTCAGGCGAAATCGTAACTTTAAAATTTTTTTAAACTTACCGAATAAATTATTCAATATCCCATATGAATAATTCATCCATATTTCACCTAAAAATATTTATTCGATATAAAATAACGACATAAATAATTTAGAAACATCACGAAACTTTTACGAAAATATTTTTCCTTAATATAGTATAAAACACGTTTTTGTCCAAACCGACCAACCAATACACATGGGAGCTGCCCAGATCAGCCCCAATAGTAATTGGATAGTTCATGGGCTACCCAAACAGTGACAAATTCGCTTTTTGGATAGCCGACATCGGGTAAGCCCTAAACTCACCCGGTAAAGCTGTTTTTCACCGTTTTCGTATATTTTCACTCCTAAATAATTTCCGAAAAATTATTCCAAAGCCCAATACACATCCAATACATTAAATAACATATTTTTCATTACCGAAATTTCTAAATTTCCATATCTGATCTGGGTGTCAAAAATATAATTTTCATACTTTAAATCTAATTTTCTCAATATTAATCATATTAACATTTACACCAAACAAAGCCGCGACCAATAAAGAACTCAAGAATAATTCTAGGAGTTACAAGAGTTGTAATAACACTCTAGAATGGAAACAAGTCATCAAATGCAAAAAATGAACTAATATTACACTAATATTATTCAATCTAACTTCACACATGCATCTAACCTCCAAATCCATCCTCCAAATCAAAAGGCCCCAAAATCTAAGAAAGAAAGAAATCCTAGAACTATTCTAGATACTCAAGAATAAGAAATAAACTTTCTAAGCTTAAGAATATTAAAGATTATCTCAAAATCTCCAAACTTCCTTAAGCTTTCTTCTTGATTTGTTCACTTTCTCTCAAGTTTTCTCTCATGTACTATTTTGGAAGCTCCCTAAAATGGTGGAGGCTTAGCCATGAATACTTCATGAAAGAGAAAATAATTTTCCCTTTATGTATGCTAGTGACCAAGAATGTTATTTGAGAATATACAACTTATAGTGACACTTCCGAATGTCAATTACAAACTAAATTATAAATGTGCACTATGTTGTAAATCTTGGGGTCTTTGTCTAATATATACATATCACTAAATCAGATTTAGTTTCAATATAATCATAATTAGATCAAATATGTATATAAAAATAAGAGGTGTGACCATATATAAGTAATATTATGGAAACATTAATTGTTCATATTCATGAATCAGACATGAAAATGATCTGATTTGGCGCTCCGAGCACCAACCCTAACACCAGTACCCCAAAAAGGTTGAGCGATGATCATGTCATGGTCTTCACTATTTCTGTGAAACTTACTCTGCACTGTCTATTCCTACGAAAATGGCCTTATAATCTTAAATGAGGATATGGATATCGAAAGATCGGACTGCCAAAATCACTATGACCTTGTTGCGAGTTCATGAAACTGTTGAAATCCTATTTGGAGCTATAAGTTTCCTGAATTTCTCTAACTATCACGTGTCATCTATGGAAAATATTGTTTGTCCATACTACATATGAATTCAAATACATAAGATTTTCTAAGGATATGAGATGGAATTTACTTGGAGTCAATGAAACCTAGAAAAGTGATGTCTTAAATACAAGTATATCGAACATACGTCGTACGTAAAAACATTATGACTATACCGCCGTAGTCATAGACCTCTAAAACCATATGCTCTGATACCATCTTTGTCACACCCTAGTATATTGATAAGTGCGGTTTATACCCACTTATTCATGCATTTTTAGCTTAATATTTTGTTACGTTTCATGTCATTTAATGTCTTTTGTAGTTTCTTTTATGTTTTATTTGTAGGAAGCATTGGAACATGGATCTTGGGGTAATTTGACTTATTTTGGGACACTACAGACGCCTCGAAAGCAAGCGGGAAGAGCGAAAAATGCAGAAATCATAGCCTGAAATTTTGGTATGGCGTCGCGAAGCCCAACAGGATTGCACACATACAAAATTACCGAGAGTTTGGAACCGCGACGCCACTTTCCGATGCCATGTCGCCCCGAAAGACTCCTAGAATCTTAATTCAGTCGTGTTTTACATCCATAAGGACTCCAGGACTTCCCTATAAATATAGAAGCTCGTCCAAACCCCTAAAATGAGAGGCTAATACAAAGAAAAGACTTAAAACACATATTTTTATAAAGAACCAAGGAGGAAGATTGAAGAACGACAAGAGGAGACGAAGGCGATGACATCCGAAGACGAAGGGATTCGATTCGGGTTTAATCTTCTAGTTTTTATCTTTAAACTCTAATGATTTCCATTATGTTCATGACATTATTTTCATTGTTTTTATCTTTAGTCATGAAATAACTCCATAATTCTAGAGTAATTATAATTCAGTTTATTTATATTCTCTTACGTTTAATGCTTCTTGTTTGTTGGCCACAAATTGAGATGATGAATGTTTAGAATCTATCACTCGGGAGATAGGGATTTTGAATAAGATCTAGAGAATATAACTTAGGAGTTTTATAGAGTTCGGGAGAATCTATAGTTCTTTTGAAGTCGTTAACAAAGAATCACAAAGCGTAACGAGTTATTGATTACTAGATTTTTATAGGGATATTGAAGTCTGTAATTATAATATTTTATCTATTGCCTCGGGAGAGGGAGTTGAATAGATTAAGATTCTTAACTTATAAACAATGCAACGGAATAAGGATTGAATGGCATGATAAATACATAGGGGATAACTATGTGAAATCAAAATCTAGAATCTCTCTCATCTTAGTTTATCTTATTTAACGTTTTAATATCTTGCATATTTATTTTTTAGTTTTAAATTCAGATTATTCTAAATTTAGTTGCTTCTAAATAAATTTAGGATTATTAATTATAGTACTTAGTGTGAATTTAACACAATACATGTGGGTTCCACACTCTTTCACTCATCTTTACTAAAACTTAACACCGTACACTTGCGGTACGATATAAAATATCACAACAAGTTTTTGGCACTGTTGCCGGGGATTGTTAATTTAATTCACACTGATATTATTACCAAGTAATCTTAGATTTAATTTAGATTTTCATTTTATATTTTTAATTTATCTTTGTTTTTTTTTCTCTATCTTTTGTGTTCTCGTGGATGCGAAGATCCACAAGTCTCGACTCGCTCTTGTTTGATCCTAAAATAGAAAGAACAACAATTAGACTAAGGAAAAAAGAAAAATTGAAAATGAAGTAATGGCGAGTGAAAACAGAGAGAACAATCCACGCTAGGTGGCAATCAGAGATCACTTCAAGCCGGTCATAGATGATAATTACTCTGGGATTGCGCATCCGCCAATCAATGCTAACAACTTTGAGATGAAACCTTCATTGATCAACATGGTGCAAAAGAAACAGTTTGGGGGTTCAGCTGCAGAGGATCCCAATATGCATTTAAGGATGTTCTTGGATATGGCAAACACCATAAAGATGAATGGCGTAACTAAAATGGCTATCAGGCTACGCTTATTCTCATTCTCTTTAAGGGATAAAGCGTGGGATTAGCTTCAATCAATACAGATGGGGAGTATCATGACATGGCAAGATATGGCCACGAAATTTCTTAAGAGGTTCTTTCCACCAGCTAAATCAGATCAACTGAGAGCAGAAATTAGAATATTTGAGCAGCTGGAGACTGAAAATTTATATGAAGCATGAGAGCGCTTTAAGGAACTACTTCGAAGATGCCCACAATACGATTATGCAGACTGGGTACAAATTCAGTTGTTCTATAATGGGCTGAAAGGTTCGAATAGGACTGTGGTTTATGCAGCAGCTGGGGGAGCTCTATTCAAGAAGTCAGGTGAGGATGCCTACAATCTATTAGAAGAAATGACCATTAACCACTTCTAATGGCCAAGTGAATGCACTACGGTGACCAAGCTGGCTGGCATACATGAAGTAGATCCTCTCTTGGCACTTACAGCTCAAATTTCAACCCTATCAACTCATGTAGCAGCCCTAACAAATCCACGAGTACAACCATCTATTGAATCTGCGGTGGCTGCAAATATGTTGTTATTGGAAGGAGACCCAAGCTTTGAGCAAGTCCAATATGTGAATAATCGGAACTTCAACAACTATAGAGGCAATCATGTGCCTAACTATCATCATCCAAATTTGTCATATGCTAATACAAAGAATGTCTTGCAACCTTCTTATGGCTTCAACAGTCAAAGAACTAAGCAGAAAACTTCCTTAGAAGACCTCATGAGCACGTTTGTTGCTAAAACTTCTGAGAGGTTTGAGAAGAATGATTCAAGGCTGAATAATATTGAGACGCACATGGGCAATATCGGAGAAACATTGAAGTCTTTAGAAGTGCAAATTGGGCAGATTGCTTCTTCCATGACTAATCAACATAAAGTGGTATTTTCTAGTAATACTAAAGTCAACCCCAATGAGTAATGTCAAACATTAACCCTCAATAGCGGAAAAAAGACTAAAGACACTTCTCGAGACCAAGGTAGTCAAGGCAAAAAAGCAGTAATTCAAGAGGAAACAATAATAGAAACGGAAAACAGTATAACAGCTTCTCCATATAAGCTACCACATATCCCGAAGACACATTTGTCATACCCTCAGAGTTTTAAAAGAAGAAGTTGGATGCTTAGTTTGCTAAGTTTATTGACATCTTCAAGAAGATCCATATCAGCATCCCCTTAGCAGATGCATTGGAACAGATGCCTAATTATCTGAAGTTTATGAAGGAGATGGTGTCAAAGAAAAGGAAGCTGAGAAATTTTGAAACAGTGGCACTCACAGAGGCGTGCAGTGCCATTATATAGAAGAATCTTCCTCCAAAACTGAAGGATCTGGGCATCTTTACCATTTCATGCACTATTGGAAATCGATACTTTGGTAAGGCATTATGTGATTTGGGGGCAAGTATCAATCTCATTCTGTTGTCCATCTACAAACAGTTGGGCATAGTTGAGGCGAAGCCAACCACAATGACATTGCAGCTAGCAGATAGATCTCTCACTTACCCACAAGGAATAGTCGAATATGTGTTGGTTAAGGTGGATAAGTTTTACTTTCCTGCAGATTTCCTTGTTCTTGATATGGAAGAGAACCATGACGTCCCAATCATCATTGGGAGGCCTTTCTTAGCAACCGGCAGAGCGGTCATTGATGTGCAGAAAGGTGAAATGAAAATGAGAGTTCAAGATGAAGAAGTTACCTTCAGTGTTTTCAAAACCATGTTGAATCCTCAAGATGATGCAGAATGTCACAAGGTAGATATAGTAGAGAAGGGAGTTGCAAACACACAGGGTGAATCAGTACTTCAACAACCTACGAGCATAGTACAGCCGTGCATAAAAGAAGATTCTCCACAGCTGATCCCGAAACAGATTCCAAAGCACCACAAAAAGAGGAAACGAAAAGTCAGTGCTTACTTGAAGATGATCCCAGGGAAGCTCAAACATTGGTCAGGTCAATTTTGCCACATATGCAGCCCCAAATTTCAACTTTCAATAGTTAAATTGCCACAGCCTGCTAAGCTATCGTTTTCATGTCATAACAACCAGTGGATACCAAAGAAGAAGCCACTATGATCATTTGGGTGGTTACGTCTGGCTGAAGACGTTAAATTTAGTGCTAAATGGGAGGCAACCATTGCAGTTGCATTTGTTTATTTTTTATTTTTATTTTCTTTACTTTATTTTTATTTTATTGTGTGTAATTTGATAGTTTATTAGTTTGCATGTGTATTTATGCAGGTGTTAGCGCAAACCACACAACCCGCACAACCAAATTCTGACCAGTAGGAGCTTGATCAACTTCATGCACAGTAGGGTTGTTCCTCACTCTTGTTTCTTTATGATTATCTTACATTGAGGACGATGCAAATTTTAAGTTTGGAGGTGTGTGCATGTAGTGATAGTTCATGCTATATTTAAAAAAAATTATTATTATTCCTTGATATTAAAGCATAAGTCTAATGTTGAATTTTGTTTGCTTTAGATGAAATCTTAGAAATGATAAGTTCCCAATTGACTTTTATCTGATGCCTTGAGTAGGTGATCTAGGTTAGACTTGTAAGCACTTAATAATAGGTTTTTAGCATTAAGGACCTAAGTAATTGACAAAGTGACTAGTTGAAGAAATTGCATGTTGGTGAATGACCGTTTGCTTAGATTTCTATCTCGATTTGCTAGTATTATGATGTATGGTACGATGATGAATAAACGAAAATGAAAAAAATTGAAAGAAAAAAATTGAAAAGAAAGAGTTAAACCATCAATAACCGATAAGCGTGAAGCTACCCATGGGCGAGTGTTAGGACCAGCATGAGGAGGAATACTACCTTAAAGGGTAGATGTATTAAAAAAATGAAAAAAAAAAAGAAAAAATGTATCATACTGAGCACAGAAAGGCAATTACATAGTACTTTGGAGATATCTAGGTTGGTTTGACCCATTGGATCTCAATTTTCGAGATGAAATCATCGAGTTAGCTAACTTAGGAATCGAGTTGTGACAAACCTTTACACACATACACTATGAGTCTAGCTTATATGACTTATTCAAAAACTTGGATTTGAGTTGCATTGAGTACTTTGAAGGTTCTCTAATTTCATTGATGAGTATTCTTTGAGGACAATATTATGTAACTATCGGGACTATTTTATTTCTTTTTGCATGATTGCATTTTTGTGAATAAAGTTTGTTGGTATCATCGTTGCAAATCCTCACCAGACTATAACTCATCTACTAGGGTCGCATAGGGGTTTAAAGGCTTGTTGCATACGCTAAATGCAATCGTGATCCCTACGAAATTGGCCTAGTTAATTTTGTTAATTTTGGTTATTCGGTTTTTTATTTTATCTTTTGCTCGGGACTAGCAAAATCTTAAGTTTGGGGGTGTTTGATAAGTGCGGTTTATACCGATTTATTCATGCATTTTTAGCTTAATATTTCGTTAAGTTTCATGTCATTTAATGTCTTTTGTAGAAAATATTAGAACATGGATCTTGGTGTAATTTGACTTGTTTTGGGACCCTACAGACGCATCAGAATCACGTGAAAAGAGCGGAAAATGCACAAATCATAGCCTGAAATTTTAGCCTGGCGTCGCGACGCCCAACAGGATTGCACACATATAAAATTTTCGAGAATTTGGCACCGCAGCGCCACTTTTTGACGCCCCGAAAGACTCCTAGAAGCTTAATTTGGTCGTGTTTTACATCCATAAGGACTCCAGGACTTCCATATAAATATAAAAAAAAAAGCTCGTCCAAACCCTTAAAAGGAGAGGCTAATACAAAGAAAAGACTCAAAAACACATATTTTTAGAAAGATCCAAGGAGGAAGATTAAAGAACGACAAGAGGAGACGAAGACGATGACGTCTGAAGACGAAGGGATTCGATTCGGGTTTAATTTTCTAGTTTTTATCTTTAAACTATAATGATTTCCATTATGTTCATGACATTATTTTCATTATTTTTATCTTTAGTCGTGAACTAACTCCATAATTCTAGAGGATGATGTAGCCAATGTCTAAACCTATATATTGATTGCCAATTTGAGTTTTATGAAATTATGATTCAGTTTATTTATATTCTCTAACGTTTAATGCTTCTTGTTTATTGGCCACAAATTGAGATGATGAATGTTTAGAATCTATCGCTCGGGAGAGAGGGATTTTGAATAGGATCTAGAGAATATAACTTAGGAGTTTTATAGAGTTCGGGAGAATCTATAGTTCATTTGAAGTCGTTAACAAAGAATCACAAAGCGTAACGAGTTATTGATTACTAGATTTTTATCGGGATATTGAAGTCTTTAATTATAATATTTTATCTATGCCTCGGGAGATGAAGTTGAATACATTAGGATTCTTGACTTATAAACAATTCAACGGAATAAGGATTGAATGGCATGATAAATACATAGGGGATAACTAGGTGAAATCAGAATCTAGAATCTCTCTCATCTTAGTTTATCTTATTTAACGTTTTAATATCTTGCATATTTAGTTTTTAGTTTTAAATTCAGATTATTCTAAATTTAGTTTCTTCTAAATAAAGTTAGGATTATTAATTATAGTACTTAGTGTGAGTTGAACACAATCCATGTGGGTTCGACACTCTTTCACTCATCTTTACTAAAAATTGACACCGTACATGACTGGCGTAAACAGACACGTATAACGCAAGTGCACGTATCGTTCAAGTAGTATAAAAATATCGATCCCACGAGGACTTAATTCCTACTGTTGTTATTAATTATTGAATCTATTTATTTACAACTATCTAATTGAGGGTGAAGAGAATGATTACTTGATTGATTTGGTTGATTGTAGTTTTGTAAAATAAATAAATAAATAAATAAAAAGACAAAAGAAAATACTAAGGAAAATAAAAAAAAAAAAAGACACAAAGATCTAGGGTTGTGAATCATTCTAATATCTTTTAAAAGATGAAGTGATTATTTTATGTTTGTGTAATAAATCAGTTTACTAACCTAGAACACGAAATTATGCAAAAGCCTATGTCGATGGTCGGACGCAAATACCCAGTTTAACCCAATTGAACCATATATCTATGTCTAGTTCATTTTAGATTTACCACAGCAATCTTATTGGTGATCAGACAACAAGAAGCATTAAACTTAAGACATAATAAGCAAACCTTTAAATTACCCAAACTATAAAATAACCCATTATAAACCGGTGATATTAGAATTCATCACAACCCCAGATAACTAACACATAACTAGGGCTAGTAAAGACTTAAAAGTAAAAGACATAAAGTAAAAATGCTGAAAAGTAAATTGCAGAAAAGTAAATGACGGAAAGTAAATGCTAAAATTAAATACTGAAAATTAAATGCTGAAAGTAAATTGCTGAAAGTAAATTGCTGAAAAGTAAATGCTGAAAGTAAATTACTGAAAAGTAAATAAAGTAAAAGTACAATAAAAGAAAATGTTGAGGAAAAATGATCCACTTTTATTACTTTTATTTTAGATATCTCCCTTAATATAATATATTAACTTTGCATGATAATTATCAACCAATCATATAGGTGGTATCCAGATTAAGTCAAATTAATAATTAATTACCAACCGACCAATCAGGCGGTATCCAGTTTAGTCAGGTTAAAACCAATTTAAATAATTACCAACCGACCAATATGGCGGTATCCTCGTTAAGTCAGGTTTTAACTAGTTTATATATTATAATTAAGGGAGATTAATATAAATATTAGTAATAAAAGTTTTACCTTTTACCCCAGCAAATGGGAGTTACCTCCTCATTACTGAAAAGTAAAAACTGAAAATTAAAGAAAGAAAAGTATTGTGCGTTAAAAGTAAATTGCGGAAAGTAAAAACTGAAAAAAAAAATGCGAAAGCAGAAATTAATTACTGAAAGCTATAAATAAACAAACAAGATACAATCTTCTTAGTATTCTTAAGGAATTCCTTAGAAGAAAGTATGAATTTACAAATGAAATGGCTTAGTATTTATAGGCAAAATTTTGCCTCCATCAAATCATCCACCAAATCCATTATTAATTGCTCCACTAATTGCTCCACTAATTGCTCCACCAAATTCATTATTAATTGCTCCAATAATTGCTTATCATGTTTGGTGGTGATTTGATAATTTTTATTATTTATTTATTAATTTATTTTTTGTTTTGAAAATGATTGAAAGTGACTTTAATAATTACACACAACACACTTCTAGATGGTTCATCAATTTCGGACATGAAATCTTTAGAATTCGAGATTATTGTGTCTTTAAAAGTTGTAGATCTTTGAGTCTTCTTTAATTTGGAACTTGAATAAGCTCAATCCGATATCAGAGTAAAAAGTTATGCCTAAAATACGAAAGATGTGCAAAATTGGATTTTCCAAAACAGCACTTCGTTAAAACGCCCTTTCAAGTTTCCAATCTCCAAAATTAATATGTCAAGTCCAATTTTTGCTCTTATTTGGCCCATATTTCGTCCTAAATGATTTCATTGTGTCCCAATATTATTTTATCTGCAAAATAAACTAAAACACATCAAAATGTTCATCAAACCCGAGAAACTAAACAAAATATTAAGTAAAAGGGGCGGTAAATATTGATATATTTTTCGCTCATCAGTACATTTGCGGTACGATATAAAAAATCACAACATATATCCAAAACATGACCGGTAAGAAACGGTGATACCAACGCTTTGAGATCTGAACGTATGTGACGTTTCATGGGCTAAGCTAAATCTTTCTTGTTAATGCTAACAATATATGAGCACATTATGATCTACTAACATACATGATTATCATATACACATGAACTTTCTAATGTGATTGTATAAGTACATCTCTACATCATGCATCATGAATATGACATTGTTCGACCTCACGACATATCAAGATGACTATATATTGTGTGGACTCTGACTATGAGTCTCTAAGACTGCATTTGGTATCCATCTCCACCAAACTAAGCATTTGGAATCTGAAATATATGCCAACCATGGTAATCTGAGGTTTCTGCAACCAAAATTAAAACTATGGGGGGGCTAGTCATTTGAACGACCTGGTGAGTGAATGATGAAACATAGATTGATGGAGTTGGTGCTTGGAGTGCCAATCTGATTTGTACATTTTATTATTTATTAATAAAATAACTACATTTTCATTTCTTACCTTATTAATGGTATTGTCATTATGCGTATTAAATTGATGTATAGATATGCTACGAATGACATCGACCTTAGAATAGTCTTGACACTAGGTGTAAACTATTCTTAAAGTAAATATTCATAGTCGTTGGTTTTGGAATACGGTTGAATTCCTAAAACCTGAAAGACTAGCACATGTCGTATATTAGAATGGAAGTTCCAATGGTTTAACGCGATGTACCATGAGTTTTGGAAACTCGTATAGACATGTGAGTATTCGTTGGAGCGAATACTTAATGACTCACAGGTGATTCCTAATAATTAGAAGTACACACCACCGTTAATATGAATCTCCTCGAGTTGAGTAGCATATGTAATCCTTTGACTATAGGATAACATTGATTTTGTGTGAGATCCTCCACACTTTGATGTCATGTATGTCAGAAACCTTTCATGGTATGGCCTCTAGATGTTCGTTGGTTGTGGACCGATGCACTCAGTAATCAAGTGTGAAGCAAGATAGGATCTGTCAGTCCATATGTGTACCATAAGGGGTTTAGGTATCCATGTGATTAAAGTCATGATTCTTAAAGACTTTGGCCAAAGCCGATCACCTAGGGTGGATCACATCAGTTGTAAAGAATCGTGGACATGTCGACATGAGATGTGCGCCTCATAAACTTGACGGTATATTCTATGTTTCCTAAGCACAACTCGGATAGCCTACGATAGAGGGATTGTAAAGATATGTGATGACCTCGACTTATATAGTTCAGAAAGGTCGTTCGTGTTCTTCTCGAATTCGGAGGTGGCCGAATTGCGTACATATTAGCTAGGCTTATATGGCGAACATGTCTAAACTTAGAGAGTCCTAATATGAAGTGTACTCATTGAGAACTTGGGTAGCCGATTATTTTTTATAAAAGATAATATTCGATATTATAATTATCAACTAAGATAATCAAGTGTTATTGGATAACATTGATTATTTACTTTGACCTAATTTGATTAATTAGATTAATTCAATAATTACACATGGGCTTAATTGTAAAATCATAATTATCTCTACCATTTGAGGATATTATGGTAATTGTAAGTATGTAATAATAGGTGGTTTTGGCTTGATTTAATTGGATTAAATCAAGGTGGCAAACATTTAACTAATCTATTTTCTAATCATTGGCTTGATTTAATTGGATTAAATCAAAGTGGGAGACAATGGAGATTAGCCACACCTAATTATATATATTTGGACAAATTAGATTAAGCCCACTTAAAAATTGATTACAACTTTTATTAATTAAAAATTGACTAAGTTTTGCTATAAATAGCAAGTTTTAGGAAGGTTTTAATTACAAGTTAAAAATACAAGCATAAGCAAATTCTTGAGAGATTAGCCTAAGTTAGAGAAGTATTTAGAGAAGCTTGTGAGGTCTCTAAAATATTTCATCTAGGAGAAATCAAGATTGGATCTTGAAGTGAAGCTTGGAAGCATTGGAAACAAGATTGGATCTTAAAGTCAAGCTTGCACACCTTGGAGGTTCTCCGACGATTTCAACAAAGGAGAAGTAGATTGGATCTTACATCAAGCTTACTAGGTAAAGTTTGATTTTCTCATAAGCTATGTTTATATGTGTATTATATGCATGATCACATAGCTTAATGTTGAATAAGGCTAATCAATTGTATTAGGATACTTTACAAGTATAAATACAACATGCTTGTAATTAGGTCAAAGATGTTCATGTTGGACATGGAACAATTAATTAGAGTTTGGAACTCTAAATTAAAGCTTAGAGTTATGGCTACCATTCTAGATTCACTTGACCAACTTTAGGTGGACTAGAATTGTTCACGAGATATTTCGTATTGGGATTCGAAAATGGTTTGTGTAATGGATTCAAAATTTACGCAAATGCATATTTAGAATAAATTTATGTTTTTGGAAAAATATTTGATATTTTGAAAAACTTGATTTTTATTCTATAACATGTGTTAATGTTGGTTTTGAAATTAAAAATTAATTTTGGGTGTTTTTGAAGTGTTTAGGGAAGACCGGAAGCAATTAGGATAATAGACCCTAATTACATCAGCTCTCTGGAATCCAGAGAGCTGAGCATTTGAGAAAACAAATGAAAATAAAAATAAAAAAATAAAGGTTAAGTGTTGGGTGCTACAGTGACATGCGCACTGTAGCACGTATAGCGCGCGCGTCACTGTAGCGCGCGCGTCTGAGTACTACGCGCGCCGATTTTATTTTCGCTTGTTCATGAGCTTCCGGACTCTGATTCAGTCCCGGTTTTTTCCTATACACTCGTAATGGAATATAGTATTTCATTAAATAATTTAAAATTATACCAATACTTGATATCCATGATTTAGACTCATTTCCGCTGCCCGGGGCACCGATCCAACCCTAGGGGTCCACAACTACCCCAACAGAATGGTATCAGTAGCAAAGGCTTAACCTCACAACACATATTTTGAATATATGCCATAGTAATTTTAATTTAATTATGCATAAGACATATTAGATATATATTGCATGTTTTAAATTAAAATTTTGACCTAATTAAGTTAATGACTTGATTGTCATAAATCTCCCGTGATTAGGTGATTACTTTTAAGTAATAGTATTAATAATGTTAGAGCATTATTGGATGGTCCGTCTTGTCAATACGGAGATGAATGAGTTCTTACTACTTATATCCAATATCGTCATTAGTGTGAGGGTATAAGTGCTCGGAACTTAGGTCACTCCGGTAAAATATTAGATGTAGCGTGATGAGTTGACGTAGTCACCTAATATCGTCATTAGTGTGAGGGTGTACATATTAAGCTCATTAGTGCACATTGACAATTATACACCTAGAACACGTCTTAATCCAATATCGTCATTAGTATGAGGATAAGAAACGGTTCAGGACCAAATCATGAGTCACATGAAGTGATTGATCTTGGAGGTCTACCTAGTGAGTTTATAAAGGCCAATATCGTCATTAGTGTGAGGCTGGAGTAAATGTCATGGGATCCACTTCCCGCTATGAAATTTTGATAGTCAAATTTCTATTTTTTTCGTTAAGAGAGATTACAGAATTACGTAAAGTAGTGGGAATGAGCTAATAGATTTAAAATTCCATAATCAATTAGCGTTATCACTTTTGAAACGAAAATTGTTCTGCTACTACTCTAAAATGTTATCTTTTAGATGGCTGTCACTAATCCATTGATGAAATTTTTGGATTCCAATAAGCTAAAAGGAGCCGAGAACTATATCGAATGGGAAATGAACATATGTCTTGTCTTGGAGTATGAAAAGTTGACTTATGTCACTATCAATCCACTGTCTGTTGATATCGATCATGACTCCACTCCAGAAGAGCGAGAAACTTTTGATAGATGGAAGGATGATAACCTGAAGGTGAAATCTTATATCTTATGATCCATGGTTCCAGATTTGTTGAGACAGTACATAGAAGTACCGGATGCTTTAAGCATCATGCGAACATTCAAGGAGTTGTTCGAGGCAAATCAAGAAATGGAACTTTATCAAAGGTCTAAGGAATTGTTTCGTGCTGAACTCAATGAGGGAGGAGTTGTCAGCTCTCATGTTTTGAACATGATCGACCAGATTCAATATCTGGAACGACAGGGCATTGTGTTTGATGAACGGCTGGGCCGTAATTTAATTTTGTCTTCTTTGTCTGGTTCTTATGCTGGCTTTGTATTGAATTTCCATATGCATTCGATGCAAGCCACATACGAAGAACTTCATAATATGCTATGCACAGCAGAGCAAGATTTGAAGAAAGGTAACCCCACACTGTATCTCCATGGTGGAGCTGGCTCTTCAAAGACTTCTGGGAAGTCAAAGAAAATCAAGATGGGGAAGAAAAAGATATCAAAGAAAAACTCCAAGAAGTGCAAATGCGCAAAATCGAAAGTAGCTCGTGATCAATGTCTACAATGCAAGAAGTCTGGACACTGGAAGAAGGACTGTCCGGAGCTTAAAGCAGGACCCTTAGGTACGCTTTGTATTTTTCCAATTATTGACATCTCATTAGCCTTAGATGAAAATAGTGGATGGGTGTTAGACACTGGCAGTCATACTCATATTTGCAATTCCCTATAGGGAATGAGGAGATCCAGCTTAGAGTTGGCAATGGCGAGACATTGGATGTCAATGCCATAGGAACAGTTATTCTAGATCTCCTAAATAGATGTAAATTAGATTTGCATGACTGTTATTATGCTCCCTCACTTATCAGACAAATAATATCGCTGCCAATATTAGATAAATAGGGATATAAAATAAACATTAAGGATGAAACTTTATGTTTGTATGATAAAGAAAATTTATTGAAATGTGAATGTTCTTTATCAAACGGTCACTATATTTTGGAAACATGTAGAGATGTCTTTAATATAGAGAAAAATACAAGTAGGAAGTCTGAACTAAATAATATTGAATTATGGCATATGAGATTGGGCCACATAGGTGTTAGACGTCTATCCAAATTGGTAAATGATGGTTTGATTGAAAATCTTACCTTAGATCCTTATCTGATTTTTGAGTCATGTATCCAAGGAAAGATGACAAAGGCCTTATTTCAAGGTGTTGGACACTGTGCTGGAGATTTACTAGAACTAATACACAGCGATGTGTGCGGTCCATTAAATCATGCCGCTCATGATGGTTCCACATACGTTTTTACTTTCACAGATGACAAGTCTAGATATGGATATGTCTATCTGATGAAACATAAGTCGGAAACATTTGACAAGTTCAAAATATTCCGAAACGAAATAGAAAAACAAACCAGTAAATTCATCAAGTGTTTTAGATCAGATCGAGGCGGCGAATACATGAGTGAAGAATTCAGAAATTATTTAAGGGAGAATGAAATTCTCACCCAATATAGCCCACCGGGAACACCTCAACACAATGGAGTGTCTGAGCGTAGAAATTGTACTTTATTGGATACGGTGCGAATAATGATGAGCTATACAGATCTTTCATATTACCTTTGGGGTTACGCTTTACAAACTGCTGCCTACATACTTAATAGGGTTCCATCGAAAGCTGTTTCTACGACCCCCTATCAGATATGGTTCGGTAGAAATCCAAGTCTTAAGCATTCAAAGATTTTGGGTTGTCCTGCATACGTTAGAATTGCACAACGGGATAAACTAGCACTCATAGGGTATAAATATAGGTTCGTTTGATATCCTGATAATTCCATGGGATATCAAATCTATGATTCCGAACAACGAAATGTATTTGTTATTCGCTTTGCAACTTGTCTTGAAAAGCAATTTTTGAGAGAAAGTGAGAATTGTAGATAGATTAAACTTGATGAGTTTGATCCCAACATTAATGAATCTGAGATGGAACCAGAGATCCAACTAGGTTAAGGATCTACAACATAGGTTCTACGTAATTCGAATAGAATATCAAGGACTCCTGAGAGACTGTTTTAACATCTGATGTGAGTCTTGATGTTCTCCTCTTAGAGGAAATAGATCCGACTACGTATAAAGAAGCGATAGTGGATATCGATTCGGGAAAATGGCAGGAAGCCATGAAATCCGAAATGGATTCAATGCATGCCAATCAAGTCTGGGACTTAGTTGAACTTCCTGAATGAGATAAACCGATTGGTTGTAAATGGGTTTACAAAAGGAAGCGAGGGCTCGATGGAAATATGGAAACCTTTAAGGCCCGACTGGTAGTGAAATGTTACACTCAACGTCCTAGGATTGACTATGAGGAAACTTTTTCACCAGTAGCCATGCTAAAATCAATTAGGATGTTGGTGTTTGCTAAGGTCCCAAGATCATAAACAAGCATGAAACATGTGTGAATACAAATCAACGAAGTTGCGGAATACTCACATCGATCGGTTGAGCGACGCGAAGGCGAACAAAAACTAAAATTCTGCTCGGTAGTGGACTGTCACAGCTCACTGGTTTTTGGCGTCCTCCATGGTTGGTTTTTGAGCTCCTTCGTCAATCTCCAAGCTTCGTCAAATGATTTTCAGCTCATGGGTGGACTTCCCTATCACCTTCGCATGTCTCTCGGAGTGCTAGCTCTTGTGATTTTTGCCACAAAAATCACCACTTTTGGCTTCCCTATCTCACGATTTTGCCCAGCAAGCCAGTGAAGAAAATTGCCTCCATGGGCGTGAGATGTAGAGAGAAAGAGAGATGAGAAATAAGTTGTGTAAGTTGTTAAGAAAAGTGTATAAAATACCTTTTATTTGATTTTCAAAAAATCAATAAAATGGATTTACCAAATTTGGCTTCAAAAGTCAAATGGCAACAACCATTCCAACAACAACAATCAATCACATCAATCAATCAAGTTGTCAAGTCACATCACTCAAAGTGACAAGTGATTTGACGCTTGATTTGACTTGCGTACCGCACTCGAATTCAAAATGTGAATGCGCTCACAAATAATCCCGGGCTCGGGTTCGCTAATTTCAAATTAACAAATTTTCCGTTTCGACACAATTAAATGATTACGCCTAGCGAAGTCACTATTCATGTCGCTAACGAATTAATTCTGAATTAATTCGTTCGCCTGAATTAAAATCTAATTTTAATTCCACGTCGAAATCCAATTTCGTTTAATATATCGAATATATTAATTTATCGATTAATTCCAAATCAACGAAGTTGTGGAATACTCACATCGATCAGTTGAGCGACGCGGAGACGAACAAAAATTGAAATTCTGCTCGACAGTGGACTGTCACAACTCACTGGTTTTTGGCGTCCTCCATGGTTGGTTTTTGAGCTCCTTTGTCAAGCTCCAAGCTTCGTCAAATGATTCCCGGCTTATGGGTGGACTTCCCTATCACCTTCGTATGTCTCTTGGAGTGCTAGCTTATGTGATTTTTGCCACAAAAATCACCACTTTTGGCTTCCCTATCTCACGATTTTGCCCAGCAAACCAGTGAAGAAACTTGCCTCCATGGGCGTGAGATGTAGAGAGAAAGAGAGAGGAGAAATAAGTTGTGTAAGTTGTTAAGAAAAGTGTATCAAATACCTTTTATTTGATTTTCAAAAAATCAATAAAATGGATTTACCAAATTTGGCTTCAAAAGTCAAATGGCAACAACCATTCCAACAACTACAATTAATCACATCAATCACATCAATCAATCAAGTTGTCAAGTCACATCACTCAAAGTGACAAGTGATTTGACGCTTGAAATGACTAATGATTTGACGCCTGATTTGACTTGTGTGCCGCACTCGAATTCGAAATGCGAATGCGCTCGCAAATAATCCCGGGCTCGGGTTCGCTAATTCCAAATTAAATAATTTTCCGTTGCGACGTAATTAAATGATTACGCCTAGCGAAGTCACTATTCACGTCGCTAACGAATTAATTATGAATTAATTCGTTCGCCCGAATTACAATCTAATTTTAATTCCACGTCGAAATCCAATTTCGTTTAATATATCGAATATATTAATTTATCGATTAATTCCAAATTAATTGTTATCTCTCTTTGAATTGATATTTTATCCCAGATAAAATATCTCCGCAATTAATCCCAGATTAATTTTCTCTCTCATCTAATTAATCCCAGATTAATAAAAGTGCGAGTCATACGTCATCGGTGAATCTTTGGGAAGCGACCAATGATATCCCCGGATATGTTGGTAGTAAATACGGTCGTCGGACTATCCGAACACGTAAGTACCAAGTACTACGTTTGTACCGATTTACAAGACAAGGTTGGCTTCTAGCAAAGCGACATGCCTACCCAATTCTCCAGAAATATCCTTACAGGAATAAAGGATCTATATCAGGCGTAGTATACATAGTATTGCGTATTTCTGTCCAGTATCAGATGATCACGTGCTAGGCCTGGGGCTGGAATTGTGTATGCCATGTACAAAGCACATATCGGATGTCTGGTAACTAGTCTCTATAATCGGATAACTATGACCTAGTCATATTATCCCGATGACTGCAGTACTTAAGAGTACTAGTACCGTATCCTACGTGACCATCATCTCCATATGACTGAAGTGATACTTCTGTCTTGACATCACACCCAACACACTACGATTCTCAATATACCCAGCATAGGCGTACACAGAACCTGTTAAAGCCCTGGACGACCGCAACCAAAGTATATTGATTGTCGCAAGTATTTGCGGTGCAAGTCTTAGGTTAAGACCAAATATACCTACCCTGATTTCGGACTTCCATAGACACATAGTCATACTATCAATGGAATTCCGAATGGGTCTATCCAGAGCGAAGCTGTTTCTCATACCATCGGTAAAACACAACCTCCTATTACACTTGCATGAGTATCATATACCCAAATATATGAGAACTATGTCGTTGTGCCCTCACAACGCGCACAAGTGTAACACTAGTCTTTTACGTATTTATCGATGTCCAATCTCGATAATACTCGAACTATGGATAGTTAATGATTTATCCTTCGTGGACTGATACTGTCTCATACCATTCACCGTCCAGGAACAAATCATAGGGACCTCCTATCATTTATACATCTAGATGATCTAATCACAAATGATAAGAGTGCAATCTCCTTTGTCACATAGTTAATTTGTATAACAACACCATGATCTGTACAAATAGTGACGATATAAGTCATAATTGTCCAACAATCTCCCACTTGGCCTATAGCCAGTCACTCGAGTGTCTTACACCCGAACTATATACGGTTGGCTCAAACTGCTGAGATAAGCTTTCGTTAGCGGATTTTCATGATTATCGTCTGATGCGATTTATTCGATCATCACATCGCCACGATGTATGATCCGAACGAATCAGATGAATAGTCAAAGTATGTATCTGGATCGTTGATGAGACCATTAATTCTTTAGCATGTGCTGACGCCTAGCTCAGCTGCTAACAGAATTATATCTAATCTAATTAGATTATTATTGACCCAGAAGGCCTCTATTGCTGCCTCAGCTGCAGCAATAACCCGCATTTGTTGTTTATTCGGTAACAGTATCTTGCTTGGAAGATTTCCGGCTCACTGTACCGTTATTCAAACTGTATAGTACCGTTTGTAACTTATAGTCGTTTTTATCGATTTAGGAAACTTGCAATAATGATCCCAGTCACTTCAAGTTCTCTTTCTCCATAGACTACGACAACATCCTTAGTTCTCTAAGATACTAACGGATGTTCTTAACATCAATCCAGTGACTATCACTTGGATTGGCCTATTTGTGAATCCATATGCTCAAAGCGTATGAGACACCAGGTCGTGTACATTTTTCAATGTACGGTTTCTCGGAGAGTTTTATCGAAATCCAAGCTTTCACCGGTTATTTTATGGGAATATCATTTCCAAGAAATGACATATTATCATTATTTTATAGGACAGCCACTGTTAGTGCGCTCCCACTAACCTCCTTATATACACAAGAATCATTTCGTTTTGAATTAAATCATAAACCATTATGTACATCAAAACGACAATTTCAAGAACCTAATGCTTGCTTCAATCCAAACATGGATCGAATAACCTGCAAACTTTGTTTGCTAGTTATTGTACGAAAAAACCGTCAGGATGTTGTAAACATCCTCCAAAAGGTTTCCTTTTCAGGAAAGCGATTTTCCCGTAAAGCTGTCATATTTCATAAATGAAACACGCAGCTTTAGCAAGCTTTATGGATTTACCGTGGCAACAGGTAAAAGGTTGAATCGTAATCAACATAATGTTGATAACGATACATTTCCACTAAAAGCCTAGCTTTATACGTTGGTATGTTGCCATCCATGTATGTCTTCCTAGAAGACTTATATAGTACCATTAGGCACAATGCCTTGCGGTACAACAACTAGTGTCCAAACATAGATGGTATACATGGAATCCATTTCGGATTCATGACACTTTGCCATGATTAGGGAGTCGATACCTGGTATCACTTCCTCATACGTAGTCAGTTGGTATACCTCAATAAGATTGACATCTTTATGAGGTGAGATCAGAAACCCATACCCAGGTTGTTTTCTGACTCTCTCCGACATACGCGGTTCTTGTGTATTCGAAGATCAACGGTATAGTTTCATCCTTGATGAACTATATGTGTTCCCTTTAGGATTCGGTGCCTTGAACAGTATAACTCCGATTTTCATTGAGTTTTACTATCCTCCCACTTACCACTGCATATCGGTATTCCTCTTATGAAGACCGCATGGTGAGCAATAATTACATTATTCTCTTATGAGTTGTATAAGTACAATACTTTGGTATCCCTATGATAACCTACAATTGGCACTTATCCAATTTGGGTTTTAATTTGGTATCATCCAAACTTATGCCCAGCATACCTAATATCTAATATGATATCAAATAATCAGGAATGTGAAACCCGGTTTCTTTCCCGTTCATATCTAATATGATATCTTTCAAACAGATTTTTATGGAACCTTATTCAAAATAAGTTCTTGCACTATTTATGCGTATCCGTTGAAGGAAATGGTAGCTCAGAGCGACTCATGATTAACCTTATCATGTCCAACAAAATTCGGTTATCCTGTTCGGACACACCGTCAAGATGACTTGTTCCGGGAATAGTCCCCATTGAAAGAATACTATACTCTTTCAAGTATATTAGAAACTTATTTCTTAAGTATTTTCCATTACGGCCTAACCGTGACGGTTTAATACTTTAGCTGATTCGTTTGTCTATTTCGCGTCAAAACTTTAAAAGTTTCCGATTTGTGTTTCAAAAGAAACACATAACCATAACGCGATGCCACATCCGTATAGGTCACGAAATATTCATATCCACATCTATCCTAGCTATACATGGGCCCACTTGCTTCACTATGAACTAGGGCTAACAGATCGGTGGCACTTGCACTTTTACTAAGTAAATAGTGTTTTAGGCACTTTGCCCAATAAACTAGATTCGTAGACTTTATTTGAATGGAATCAAATTAGTCTGAGTACCCACTCTTCAAAAGTGTGGATATACGATTCTTGTTTGATTGTGTCCCAGACAACAATGCCACAATTAGTTTCTTCTGATCAAATCAGTTTGAGCTATTTGTTTGTCATGTTATATATTTGAGATTTATTTATATTCAAAATATAAATGTTGTTATTCACATCTAATGTGTTTATCTCAATATCATCTTTATATAATGAAACACTTTAGTGTTCTAGAATATAAAGGTTCACCCGCAGCAGGTTAAACACTGATATAAAGATAATGTTTCTAGTCAAACTAGTTATTTTATAACAGATTCCAAACTTAGGTACACACCCGAAGGTAGTTCCTAAACTTAGGTATTTATGGTTAAAACAGCGACTTTCATCCCGTTTCCAATCCGCAGATTAAATCTCAATTGATGTCATTATCCTACTCATAGCAGATTCTGAACATCAATATATATATATATATATCACAATAAGTATCTAAAATCCAATTTTAATACTAGTAATGAACACAATTATGACAAACATATTTGAAGTCAGAGCCTTGCTCGTCTTCAATTCCTTCATGTCTGCTTTGTTCAAACGGCAGTCACGCTTCCGCGATCCCGTTTGCCACATTTAGGCAGATATTTTGGGATATGTCATTTATCTTCCTAGAAGATTATAATGATTTTATCTTTGCCCTTTTCAATACTCCAGAAGCCTTTGGCCAAACCCAGGGTTTCTAGAATATCGAGGTAAGGTGCGCCTTGCGCTACTTGCCTTATTGCAAACTTTGACTTTGTCTCCTTGAGAATAGTCATTAACTCTCCAAGAATTATTAATTGCAATTTAGTACTTCTAAGATCTAAAATAGATCTATGAAGATCCTTCAATTCATTATCATACTTTAAGGATCTAATCCTTAGTTCTGATTCAGAAATTAAGGAGTCTACTGCGACAAGCTTAATGGATTAAGCACTAAAGTTATCATCACATAAATCTTCCAAAGATTATGCTCTACTATTGCTTAACTCCAAGCTTAGGCATAATATGTTATTTTATCAAATAAGTAACTTATTATTTTCCAGGACCATCCTGAAATATTCCCAATTTGAAAATTAAACCATTTAAATACATTTTCCCTAGGATTATGTTTTAAATGTCAATATTTCAATTTCTATCTTGATTCTAATAGTCCAACTATTTAATCAACGATTTCGGTACTATTTATTATAATGATTACAATAGTCCAGCTATTTAATCAACTATAATTTAATAGATTAAAATCAATTATATTGATTACTATAATCCAATTATAAAATCAACTATAAATGAATAGTTTGAATATAGTCCAACTATTAATTAAAACAACGTTTAAATATTAGTCCAACTAACATTTAATTTATTTGACGAATGATATTTGTTTTGAGCGCGTATTGCAAGTAATTAAACGAATATTGCAAATTCAATTCTTTCCTCCCACTATTTTTCGGCGAGCCTCTAACCCTCTGTCGAGTACTCGGGAAACCGTGTTTCCTAGTGGGCTAGGATCCCGTTAAATATCACACAATCTTGACTTTGGCCAACAAATTGTATGATAATTAACTAGGTAGATCTCTGAGATCGATTGGATCCAATCCAATTCCTAGATCCGGTAGGGGGACATCCAAGTATGAAACATATATCTTATATATGCCAATACATCTAATGTATTACCTAACATTTTTCCTCTGAATCAACTAAGCCTTGGCTTTGGCACAACAAACTTAGTGATCCTAGTTAAGCGCGACCCATTGACCATGGAAAGCTTCATAATCAATGTCGATGGACAAGAAGTGGTCTTGACTTTGGCCAACAAACCACAACTTGGACAAGACACCAATATGGAACAAAACTCTCGTGATTCAAAGACATCCTCGATGGAAAAAGGCCTTGACTTTGGCCAACAAGCCAATGCCAATCTCGGATCTTGAGTGAGAATCACTCAATGGAAGGAAAAACGTTTAATATTTTGTGAGGGTTTTTCGAGTGCAAATTGGCAACTAATTTATTATCTATGTTAATGTCTCATCATCATACACCCTTAAACATGCATTCTAAACACATAATAAAGCGCGTATAAGTAAAATAATAATGATATGTGGATGGATACTTTACACATTGATCCTAGATCAAA
This sequence comes from Zanthoxylum bungeanum, assembly GCA_019454045.1. Classification (NCBI taxonomy): domain Eukaryota; kingdom Viridiplantae; phylum Streptophyta; class Magnoliopsida; order Sapindales; family Rutaceae; genus Zanthoxylum; species Zanthoxylum bungeanum. The sequence goes on along the minus strand of SKCR01019486.1, from coordinate 33,051 downwards.
TCTCTCCCGCTAGCACATGTATTTACTTCTACCCGTTACACTACACTTCTAAAGAAACCTCATTTATATTGAGGGGAACAGGTGAGAAGAGAATACAAAGAATATGGAGGTATAAGGCTGGACACGCAGGTCCAATTAATAAATCAAATTTATTACAACAATTTCTAAAATTGTCCCACCCATCTAATATCCATCTGATATACATTATTCATGCATCGCAACCATGTATTCACACAAGCATGTTATCAATCAATCTAATCAAATTAATTAATGTGATAATTAGTGACCATTCAATGTTCAAACAACGATTTGATTTTGCGCGAGTCAAACTCGTTTTGCGAATAAGTACTCAAATTACGAATTCTCGAATTAAATTAAACTACATAATTAAATCCAATTCAATATGCATTTAATTCTAATTCGTTATTTAATTCCAAATTAAATACTACACTTTATTAATGAACTTTTTACGACTTAAATTCCAAATTTAATCGTTACGGGTCTCAAAGCCCAATTAACGTCCAAAGTCAATTTAATTAAAGTCCAATGGGCTTTTAATTAATTTCTTAAGGCGTGGACTTTTGGTCAACTCGGGTCAAACCGATAACCAAAGTCTAATCCGGGAGTTACCCCATAAGTCTATAAATCAATTTAGGCCCATTAGGCCCAATTAAACTTTAAAGGTCCATTAGTCGCATTTGGGCTTTATGGATGCGGTTTTGGTCCCAATTGGATCCAATCCATTTGGCCTAAACCTAACTTGATACAACCAAGCTCAATAAGCCCAATAACAACACAACAAGCCCAAATCCAATTTAAGGCCCAAATAATTAAATTCCAAAAATTCCAAATTCCCAATTTAATTACATAAAGTGTATTACACAATTAATTACCCAAATCAATATTTCCAAAATACGAATTAGCCTAATTAATCATGCTCAATTACATCAATTAGTGTCCAACACATTTTGATCAAAAATCAAACCCATACAAGCTTAAAAGCTCTCGGTAATGGGGACTAATTTTATGTCCGATTCATTTTCAATCCAATTAAATTCACAATCGACATTAAATCAACATCCCAAATCGTTTCAAGTCATCCAATGATCAACGAAACTAAAAATACCAAGAATTTAGGGCATAGTGAATTTCGGCCAACGTAAAAATTTGGGGAAATTTGTTCCAAACAACATTTCATCAAATTGATCCAATCAATCATCAATTAAAACACATTTAAGCATACTAATTCATCCAATTTCATTATACATGCTCAAAATCAATTTTACCTAAATTTTAACCCTAAGTCAATTTCATGCTCAACCTTGCTTAAGATACCATTCTTGGTGTTTGCTAAGGTCCTAAGATCATAAACAAGCATGAAACATGTGTGAATACAAATCAACGAAGTTGCAGAATACTCACATCGATCGGTTGAGCGACGCGGAGACGAACAAAAACTGAAATTCTGCTCGGCAGTGGACTGTCACAGCTCACTAGTTTTTGGCGTCCTCCATGGCTAGTTTTAAGCTCCTTCGTCAATCTCCAAGCTTCGTCAAACGATTTTCAGCTCATGGGTGGACTTCCCTATCACCTTCGCATGTCTCTTGGAGTGCTAGCTCTTGTGATTTTTGCCACAAAAATCACCACTTTTGGCTTCCTTATCTCACGATTTTGCCCAGAAAACCAGTGGAGAAAATTGCCTCCATAGGCGGGAGATGTAGAGAGAAAGAGAGATGAGAAATAAGTTGTGTAAGTTGTTAAGAAAAGTGTATCAAATACCTTTTATTTGATTTTCAAAAAATCAATAAAATGGATTTACCAAATTTGGCTTCAAAAGTCAAATGGCAACAACCATTCCAACAACAACAATCAATCACATCAATCAATCAAGTAGTCAAGTCACATCACTCAAAGTGACAAGTGATTTGACGCTTGAAGTGACTAATGATTTGACGCTTGATTTGACTTGCGTGCCGCACTCGAATTCGAAATGTGAATGCGCTCACAAATAATCTCGGGCTCGGATTCGCTAATTCCAAATTAACAAATTTTCTGTTGCGACGCAATTAAATGATTACGCCTAGCGAAGTCATTATTCATGTCGCTAACGAATTAATTCTGAATTAATTCGTTCGCCTGAATTAAAATCTAATTTTAATTCCACATCGAAATCCAATTTCGTTTCATATATAGAATATATTAATTTATCGATTAATTCCAAATTAATCGTTATCTCTCTTTGAATTGATATTTTATCCCAGATAAAATATCTCCGTAATTAATCCCATATTAATTTTCTCTCTCATCTAATTAATCCCAGATTAATAAAAGTGCGAGTCATACGTCATCGGTGAATCTTCGGGAAGTGACCCATGAGATTCTCGGATATATTGGTAGTAAATACAGTCGTCGGACTATCCGAACATGTAAGTACCAAGTACTACGTTTGTACCGATTTACAAGACAAGGTTGGCTTCTAGCAAAGCGTCATGCCTACCCAATTCTCCAGAAATATCCTTACATGAATAAATGATCTATATCATGCGTAGTATACGTAGTATTGCGTATTTCTATCCAGTATCGGATGATCACGTGCTAGGCCTGGGGCTGGAATTTTGTCTGTCCCGTACGAAGCACATATCGGATGTCTGGTAACTAGTCTCTATAATCGGATAACTATGACATAGTCATATTATCCCAATTACTGCAGTACTTAAGAGTACTAGTATCGTATCCTACGTGACCATCATCTCCATATGACTGAAGTGATACTTCCGTCTTGACATCACACCCAACACACTACGATTCTCAATATACCCAGCATAGGTGTACACAGAACCTGTTAAAGCCCTGGACGACCGCAACAAAAGTATATTGATTGTCGCAAGTATTAGCGGTGCAAGTCTCAGGTTAAGACCAAATACACCTACCCTGATTTTGGACTTCCATAGACACATAGTCATACTACCAATGGAATTCTGAGGGGGTCTATCCAGAGCGAAGCTGTTTCCCATACCATCGGTAAAACACAACCTCCTCTTACACTTGTATGAGTATCCTATACCTAAATATATGAGAACTATGACGTTGTGCCCTCACAACGCGCACAAGTGTAATACTAGTCTTTTACGTATTTATCGATGTCCAATCTCGATAATACTCTGACTAGGGATACTTAATGATTTATCATTCGTGGACTGATACTGTCTCATATCATTCTCCATCCAGGAACAAATCATAGGGACCTCCTATCATTTATACATCTAGGTGATCTAATCACAAATGATAAGAGTGCAATCTCTTTTGTCACATAGTTAATTTGTACAACAACACCATGATCTGTACAAATAGTGACGCTATGGGTCATAATTGTCCAACAAGATTCTTTTAGCCATTGTTGCACATCACGACTATGAAATATGTAAAATGGATGTGAAAACTGCTTTCCTAAATGGATTCCTCGATGAGGATATCTAAATGGAACAACCAGAGGGTTTCGTATCCAGTGAGACTTCAAACTTGGTTTGTAAGCTCCAAAAGTCTATTTATGGACTTAAAAAATCATCCCGAAGTAGGAATTGTCATTTTGATGAAATAATTAGATTATCTGTATTCATCAAAAATAAGGAAGAACCATATGTTTATACGAAAGTTAGTGGGAGCATGATAGTTTTCCTAGTCTTGTATGTAGATGACATCATTATCATAGGAAATGATATATGGATGAGGTAAAGTGTGAAAGCCTACCTTTGCAAGAACTTATCCATTAAAGATATGGGTGAAGCTTCTTATATAGGTATAAGGTGTTGGACAGTTATGACCCATAGCGTCACTGTTTGTAAAAGACATTGTGTTTTTGTACTAAATTAACTATGTAGTAATGAAATTGCCTTTTACCACTTTGTAATTTATTTACTTTGATATAGAAATGGTAGAAGTCCTTATGATTAGTTACGGATTGAGATGATATGAGACAGTATCAATCCATAAAGGTTTAATCAATAAATATCCCTAGTCGTAGTATTATCGAGACTGGACATCGATAATACGGAATAGACTAGTATAGCACTTGTGCGCGTTGTGAGGGCATAACGGCACAGTTCTCATATGTTTAAGTATTTGATACTTATACAAGTGCGATAGGAGGTTGTGTTTTACCGATGGTATGAAAAACAACTTCGCTCTGGATAGACCCCGCGGAATCCCATTGGTAGTATGTATATGTGTCTATGGGAGTCCGCTTCAGGTTAGGTGTATTTGGTCTTAACATAAGACTTGCATCACTAGTACTTGCGACAATCGGTAAACTTTCGTTTTGGTCGTCCAGGGCTTTAACAAGTTCTGTGTGCGCCTCTTCTAGGTTTATTGAGAATCGTAGTGTATTGGATGTGATGTCAAGATGGAAGTATCACTTCAGACATATGGAGATGATGATCACGCAGGGATTCAGAATTAGTTCTCTATAGTGTTGCAACTATCGAGATAATATGACAAGGTCATGATTATCCGATTCAAATAGACTAGTTGCTTGATATCCGATATGTGCTTCGTATGGGGCAGACACTATTCCAGCCCCAAACCTTGCACGTGACATCAGATACGGGATCGCTATACGCAATACGACGTATACTACGCCTGACATAGATTATATATATTCCAGTAAGAATATTTTTGGAGAATTGGGTAGGCACGGTGCTTTGCTAGAAGCCAACCATGTCTTGTAAATCGGTAAGCACATGGTACGAGGTACTTACTTTATCGGATAGTCCGATAACCGGATTTACTGCCAACATATCCAGAGATCTCTTGGGTCGCTTCCCAATGATTCACCGATGACAGTTGACTTAAATTAGAATTAATCTGGGATTAATTTAGAGAGAGAGAAAAATTAATCTGGGATTAATTGGGGCTTTATTTAATCTGGGATTAAATGTGTTCGGTAGAGAGAGAACACGATTAATTTGGAATTAATCGGTAAAATAAATTTAATAGTTAAATTTAATTTTTCTATTTAATTTATTCGAATGGGCTAAAATTAATATATCGGATATATTAATATGAATTGGATTTCATTACGAAATTAAAGTCGGACTTTAATACGAACGAATGAATTAATTTAGAATTAATTCGTAATCGACGTTCGTAATATATTTCTGAGGCATCGTTATTTAATTATTTAGTGATGAAAGTTCGTTTAATCGGATTAAACGGAACTGAGCCGCGTCAAATGTTCGTAGAGATATTTGAATTTTGAATTCAAATAGTGGGGCCCACTTCATATGTGTGGTAGGTGGTGGTAGTTGGCATTTATGCCAAGCCACCAACCACCCAACCACCTTGTAATGGTTTTGGTAAAACCATTTACCCAACTAGAAAGTTTTGGTGAAAAGGGTAAAAGAGTTTTACCAAAAGCAAATCTCTACACATCATTTACACAAGTTGAACAAAAGAAACCATAGCACACAACACTCCTTGGGCGTGAGCTACCCCTCCTTCACTTGTATTTTGTTCTTCAAATCAAAAGCTAGCACTTAAGCAAGTCAACAAAGGTGATAGGGAAACATCTTCAAGAGTTGGAATCAACACTTTGCTTGGAACTTGGAGTTCTCTTCTTAAATTTTAAAAGCTTAAATCTGTTCGTTGTAAGTATTTCCGTAACTTATAATGATCTTAATCACTTGTTTTCATGCTAATTAGCTCCTTGGCATATTCAAGGAACACTAACAATGGTGTCAGAGCCAATTTTAAGCATGAAAAATTTTAAGTTTCTTGAGCATAAAATTTGGGGCTTTTGTGTTTTGAACATGATTTTTTCAAATTGATGCTTTGAGCATGTTTAAAATATGATAACTTAGAGTTATGCATGATTACATTTGAAATAAATTGAATGAATCAAAAATTAAAAAAAGCTTAGCTTGGCCGAATATGTAAGGCAGTGCACTGTGCAGTTTTTTTATTTTTGTAACGTAAAATGATGTGTTTAAATGCATGTTTAAATGTTGATTGTTGGTTTGATTGGATTAGAATCAAAGTTAATAATGTTTATGTTAAAATATCAAAGAGCATGTTGAGCATGAAATGATGTATTTAGGCTTCAATTTGTGTTAAGCATGAAATGATGTATTTTGGCCTCAATTTGTGTTGAGCATGAATTGTTGGATAAAGCATGATTAATTAAGTTAATTGGTATTTTGGAAATATTGAGTTTAATTAATTAATCATGACTAATACACTTTAATTATAATATTTGGAATATTAAAATTGTAATAATTTGCCTTTAAAGTTTATTGGGCTAAAAGTGTGTATTTGGGCTTAATGGGCTTGTTTTGACTAAGTTTGGTTTTGGACTTTTGGATTGGATTCAATTGGGCCCAAACTCAATTCCATAAAGTCCAAATACATCACTTGGCACTTTAAAGAATTTAATTGGGCCTAATGGGCCTAAATTGATTTGTTGGCAATATGGTGATTCCTATTGGGCCTTGGCATTTTGGGTTTGATCCATTATGGCCAAAGCCCATGCCTTAAGAATCAATTAAAAGCCCATTGGACTTTAATTAAAATGGCATTGGATGTTATTGGGCCTTTGAGACCCATTAAGATTGGATTTGGAAATCAAGTCTTTAAGGCAAATAAATAAGTGTAAATATTTAATTTGGAATTAAATTGGAATTAGTATTGAATACAAATAAATTGGATTTAAAGTTATAGTTCAAATAATTCAAGAACACTTACTTTGAGTATTTATTCTTAAATGAGTTTGACTCGAGCAAATCAAATCGTTGTTTGAACATTGGATGATCATTAATTCAAAGATTAATTAATTGGATTAGATTGATTGAATAACATGTTTTGTATGATTACATGAATGTGTTGTATGAATAATGTATATCGGATGGATATTAGAAGGGCGAGAGCAATTTTGGAAATTGTAATAAATTTATAATTTATTAAATTGGACCTGCGTGTCCAGCCTTTTATCTCCTTATTCTTTGTATTTCTCTTCTCACCAATTCCCCTCAATGTAAATGAGGTTTCTTTATTGTATTATGTTATTGGGTAGAAGTTAGAATAGTTCTAGCCGGGGAGAGGAAATGGAGTGATTTGTTCTAGGAACAATTTGTGAGATATCCATCCGCATATCATTATTAATTTACTTTTTGCGCTTTATAATGTTTTAGAAGCATGCTTAAGGGTGTATGATGAGACCTTAACAAAGATAATAAATTGGTTGCCAATTTATGCGAAAAATCCTCAAAACATATTAAGCGTTTTTCCTTCCGTTGAGTGATTCTTACTCAAGATCCAAAGTTGGCATTGGTTTGTTGGCCAAATTCAAGACCTTTGTCAATTGAGGATGTGTTTGAATCATGAGAGTTTTGTTCCATATCGGTGTCTTGTCCAAGTCGTGATTTGTTGGCCAAAGTCAAGATCATTTCTTGTCCATCGACATTGATTATGAAGCTTTCCATGTCAATGAGTCCCGCTTAACAGGAATCATTAAGCTTGTTGTGCCAAGCCAAGGCTTAGTTGATTCAGAGGAAAAAGGTTAGGAAAATATATTGGATATATTGGCATATATATTATATATATGTTTCGGACTTGGAGGTCCACCTACCGGATCTAGGAATTGGATGAGATCCAATTGATCTTAGAGATCTACCTAGTTAAATATCATACAGCTTGTTGGCCAAAGTCAAGGCTGTATGTTATTTAACGGGATCCTAGCCCACTAGGAAACTAGGTTTCCCGAGTACTCGACAGAGGGTTAGAGACTCACCGAAAAATAATGGGAGGCTAGTATTGAATTTGCAATTTCATCAGATACTTAGCTTTACGCGCTTTCAAATTATTTCGTCAAAATTATTTTAGTTGGACTAATACAATGTTATTTTTCTTATAACAGTTAGACTGTACCCAAATATCGTTGACTAGATAGTTGGACTATCGTAGCCAATGACTGGAAAGGGAAATGTCCGAGACATTATCATGGGCGAAAATGTCTTCAAGGGCACGAACTTTTCCGATTGGGAAATGAATCTAAGGATAGTCCTTGGAGCCGAGAGGCTACTATATACTATACAGAGACCTCTTGGGCCTAAGCCCAAACCTGATGAGCTACTTGAGCTGGAGCTTTGGAAGACTCACAGCGATGATTGTGATACTGCTCAGTCTATTATGTTTGCTTCTATGACTCAGCATTTCCGTCGACAGAACATGGACTTGGATCCCTATAACATGTTGGCAAGGTTTCAAGATCTTCACCGATCTAACCGTAGGTCACGGAGATATGAGTTAGTAAAGAAACTCTTTCGTTCACATTTTTCAGAAGGCATGTCTGTTGAGTCCCATGTGGCACAGATGATTGCTGACATAGATGAGCTAGCTGAGATGGGGATAGTCTTTGAGGCTGAGATTACCATAGATATGGTCCTGCAATCTCTCCCCGACACTTGGAGACAGTTCATCATAAACTATAATTTGATGAACACTGATGATACTCTTGGAGACTTATTGTCGGTTCTCAAGGAAGCTGAGAAACAGCTGCTTAAGGGCAACAAGCGCGAGGCGCATTTTGCTTCGACATCTCATACACCGAGGGATGGGCTCAAGGCGACTGGAGGTGTGAAGAAGAAGAAGCATAAAGGAAAGGGCAAGGCCAAATCGTCAAAGGCTTCTGGGAAGCCTAAGGACAAATCTCAGGATATTTGCCTCCAGTGCAGCAAGCGGGGTCACTGGAAGCGTGACTGCCGCGAGTACAAGGCGCTCCAGAAGGAGATTAAAGCGGGCAAGGCACCGGCTTCAGGTATGTTTGTTATAGAGATAAACATGACTACTTCTAGTTTTAAAAAATGGATTTTTGATTCAGGTTGTGGTACTCATATATGTACTGATGAGCAGGATCTGCAGATTAGCAGGAGACTGGCCTCAGGGGAGATTGATCTACGCGTTGGAAATGGGGCACCAGTCGCCATTTTGGCCGTTGGCACTTTTTTTTAGAACTGCCTTCGGGGCATGTACTTAAACTTTCAGATTGTTATTATGTACCTAGTTTGACTAGGAATATTATCTCTGTATCTTGTTTGACCCAATGCGGGTACACTTTTATATTCGAAACACTGGGTGTTTTGTTTATAAAGATGATTTTGAGATATGTTCTGCTGATGCTAATAATGGTCTTTATATTTTGAATATAAATCAATCTCAAACATATAATGTAACAAACAAAAAGCTCAAACTAAGTAACAAAGATGAAACTTATATGTGGCACTGTCATCTGGGACACATTAACAAGACTCGCATATCCACACTTTCGAAGAGTGGGTACTTGGACGGATTTGATCTAAATTCATATGACGTCTGGGAATCTTGCTTATTAGGCAAAATGCCTAAATCACCTTTTAGCGGTAAAGGTGTACGCCACCGAACTGTTAGCCCTCGTTCATAGTAACATTTGTGGGCCCATGTCTAGTTAGGCTAGAGGTGGATACGAATATTTCGTAACCTTTATGGATGATGCATCGCATTATGGTTATGTGTATCTTATGAGACACAAGTCGGAAACTTTTGAGAAATTCAAAGAGTTTCGACACGAAGTTGAAAAACAGACCGGCAAGAGTATAAAGACATTACGGTCGGACCGTGGTGGCGAATACTTGAGCAATGAGTTCTAGATTACTTGAAAGAATATGGCATTCTTTCACAATGGACTCCTCCTGGAACACCGCAATTAAACGGTGTGTCCGAACGGAGAAACCGAACTTTGTTGGACATGGTAAGGTCTATGATGAGTCGCACTGAGCTACCTATTTCCTTCTGGGGATATGCATTAAACAGTGCAATTCTTATTTTGAATAAGGTTCCGTCAAAGTCTGTACAACTGCTACCATATAAGATATGGACAGGAAAGAAATCGGGTTTCTCATTCCTGAAGATTTAGGGATGCTGGGCATACGTCAAACGTTTGGAAGGTACCAAACTTGAGCCCAAGTCGGATAAATGCCTATTCGTAGGATATCCTAGGGAAACCAAAGGATATTACTTCTATCACCCACGAGAGAACAAGTATTTGTTGCTCTACATGCGGTTTTCCTTGAGAAGGAATTCCTAAATGCAGTGGTTAGTGGGAGGAAAGTGGAACTTGATGAAAATCAGAGTGATATTGTTCCTGGCATAGAATCCTCAACGAAACAAGAACAGTCCATTCGGGATGAGACTGTACCATAATCTTCTATTACACAGGGACCGCGTAGGTCGGAGAGAGTCAGGATACAACCTGAGAGGTATGGGTTTCTGATATCACCTCATGTAGATATTAATCTCATTGAGGATACTGAACCGGCTACGTATGAGGAAGCGATACAAGATATCGATTCCGCTTTATGGCAAGAAGCCATGAAGTCTGAAATGGATTCCATGTACACCAACCAAGTTTGGACATTGGTTGATGCACCAGAAGGCGTAAAGCCTATTGGTTGCAAATGGGTCTTCAAGAAGAAGACCGACATGGATGGCAACGTACAAACGTACAAAGATAGGCTTGTAGCGAAGGGGTATCGTCAATGACATGGTGTCGATTACGACGAAACTTTCTCACCAGTTGCCATGATTAAATCCATTCAGATAATGCTTGCTATTGCTGCATATTTCGATTACGAGATATGGTAGATGGACGTTAAAACCGCTTTCCTTAATGAAAACCTTTTGGAGGATGTTTATATGCAACAGCCTGACGGTTTTATCGTGCCTAAACTTACAAACAAGATTTGTAAGTTAAATCGATCCATTTATGAACTGAAGCAAGCATCACGGTCATGGAACCAACGTTTTGATGAGATCATAAAGGAATATGATTTCATTCAGAACGAAGATGATCCTTGTGTATACAAGAAGGTTAGTGGGAGCGCACTGCTTTTATTGTCCTTTATGTTGACGATGTATTGCTTATAGGCAATGACATTCCCATGTTAACATCGGTGAAAGCTTGGCTTTCATTAAAATTCTCCATGAAAGATCTGGGAGAAGCAGCCTTTATTCTAGGAATAAAGATCTACCAAGATAGATCTAGAAAGCTGCTTAGACTCTCCCAGAGCACGTACATTGACAAAGTGTTAAAGAGATTAACATGGACCAGTCCAAGAGGGGACTGTTGCCTGTGTCACATGGTGTCTATCTATCTAAGGACATGTGTCCTAAAACTCAAGATGAGAGAGACAACATGAGTCGGATACCGTTCACCTCGGCAGTCGGATCGATCATGTATGCCATGATATGTACGCGACCTGATGTCTCCTATGCTTTGAGCATGTGCAGTCGCTATCAGGCCGATCCAGGTGATGGTCACTGGATGGCGGTTAAGAACATCATTAAGTATCTTAGACGAACTAGGATGCTTTCTTAATCTATAGAGATGGAGAACTTGAGGTAACTGGGTATACCGATGCAAGTTTCCAAACCGATAAGACAACTACAAGTCGCAATCCGGGTACATATTTTGTTTGAATAACGGAGCAGTGAGCTGGAAATCTTCCAAGCAAGATACTGTTGCCGATTCAACAACAGAAGCGGAGTACATTGCTGGCAGCCGAAGCAGCAAAGGAAGCATTTTGGATCCAAAATTCCTAATGGATTAGGAGTAGTTCCGTTAGCAGCTGACCCCGTTCCATTGTATTGTGACAATAATGGGGCTATAGCACAGGCTAAAGAACCGCGGTCTCATCAACATCCAAACATGTTCTTCGACGTTTCCATCTGATACGTGAGATCATACATCGTGGCGATGTGAAGGTCGAGAAGGTCGCATCAGATGACAATATAGCAGATCCGCTGACGAAAGCTATTCCTCAGCAAAAGTTTGAGCGACATATACATAGTTCAGGTATTAGATGCTTGAGTGACTGGCTATAGGCCAAGTGGGAGATTGTTGGACAGTTATGACCCATAGCGTCACTATTTGTAAAAGACATTGTGTTTTTGTACTAAATTAACTATGTAGTAATGAAATTGCCTTTTACCACTTTGTATTTATTTACTTTGATATAGAAATGGTAGAAGTCCTTATGAATAGTTACGGATTGAGATGATATGAGACAATATCAATCCATAAAGGTTTAATCATTAAATAACCCTAGTCGTAGTATTATCGAGACTGGACATCGATAATGCGGAATAGACTAGTATTGAACTTGTGCGCGTTGTGAGGGCATAACGGCACAGTTCTCATATGTTTAAGTATTTGATACTTATGCAAGTGCGATAGGAGGTTGTGTTTTACCAATGGTATGGAAAACAACTTCGCTCTGGATAACAGGTTCTGTGTGCGCCTCTTCTAGGAGGTTGTGTTTTACCAACGGTATTGCATTTGGTCTTAACTGAGACTTGCATCGCTAGTACTTGCGACAATCGGTAAACTTTCGTTTTGGTCATCCAGGCTTTAACAGGTTCTGTGTGCGCCTCTTCTAGGTTTATTGAGAATCGTAGTGTATTGGATGTGATGTCAAGATGGAAGTATCACTTCAGACATATGGAGATGATGATCACGTAGGGATTCAGAACTAGTTCTCTATAGTGTTGCAACCATCGAGATAATATGACAAGGTCATGATTATCCGATTCAAAGAGACTAGTTGCTTGATATCCGATATGTGCTTCGTACGGGGCAGACACTATTCTAGCCCCAGGCCTTGCACGTGACATCAGATACTGGATCGCTATACGCAATACGACATATACTACACCTGACATAGATTATATATATTCCAGTAAGAATATTTTTGGAGAATTGGGTAGGCACGGTGCTTTGCTAGAAGCCACCCATGTCTTGTAAATCGGTAAGCACATGGTACGAGGTACTTACTTTATCGAATAGTCCGATAACCGGATTTACTGCCAACATATCCAGAGATCTCTTGGGTCGCTTCCCAAAGATTCACCGATGACAGTTGACTTAAATTATAATTAATCTGGGATTAATTTAGAGAGAGAAAAAAAATTAATCTGGGATTAATTGGGGCTTTATTTAATCTGGGATTAAATGTGTTCGGTAGAGAGAGAACACGATTAATTTGGAATTAATCGGTAAAATAAATTTAATAGTTAAATTTAATTTTTCTATTTAATTTATGCGAATGGGCTAAAATTAATATATCGGATATATTAATATGAATTGGATTTCATTACGAAATTAAAGTCGGACTTTAATATGAACGAATGAATTAATTTAGAATTAATTCGTAATTGACGTTCGTAATATATTTGCGAGACATCGTTATTTAATTAAATTAGATTTAATTATTTAGCGACGAAAGTTCATTTAATCGGATTAAACGAAACTGAGCCGCGTCAAATGTTCGTAGAGATATTTGAATTTTGAATTCAAATAATGAGGCCCACTTCAAATGTGTGGTAGGTGGTGGTAGTTGGCATTTATGTCAAGCCACCAACCACCCAAACACCTTGTAATGGTTTTGGTAAAACCATATACCCAACTAGCAAGTTTTGGTGAAAAGGGTAAAAGGGTTTTACCAAAAGCAAATCTCTACACATCATTTATACACAAGTTAAACAAAAGACAACCCTAGCACACAAACTCCTTGGGCGTGAGCTACCTCCCTTTCTTCACTTGGATTTTGTTCTTCAAATCAAAAGCTAGCACTTAAGCAAGTCAACAAAGGTGATAGAGAAACATCTTCAAGAGTTGGAATCAACACTTTGCTTGGAACTTGGAGTTCTCTTCTCAAATTTTAAAAGCTCAAATCCGTTCGTTGTAAGTATTTCCGCAACTTATAATGATCTTAATCACTTGTTTTCATGCTTATTAGATCCTTGGCATGTTCTAGGATAAGGATCTACCGAGATAGAGTTAGGAAGTTTATAGGGTTGTCACAATCGACGTACATAGACAAGATGTTAGAAAGGTACAGTTTTACCAACTGCAAGGCAGCAAATATAACTTTCTGATACGGCATATATCTTTAGAAGAAAATGGCACCTCAAACTGAGAAAGATAGAGTTAGGATGTCTAACTTGTCATATGCTTCTTGTATTGGAAGCATAATGTATGATATGTTATGTACTAGACCTGACATCAGTTTCGGCGTCAGTGTGACCATCTGATATCAATCTGATCCAGGTAATGACCATTGAACAGCCGTGAAATATATCCTAAAATATCTTAAAGGCAACAAGGATAAGTTTATGATATATGGAGAAAATGAGCTACAAGTTAAGGTTTATACGGACTCCGACTTCCAGGGAGATCCAGATGATAAAAAATCTACATCAGGATACATATTTACCCTTAATGGTGGTGAGATTAGTTGGCGTTGTTCAAAGAAAGGCTCAACAGCTGATTCCACCACTGAGGCGGAATTTATAGCGGCTTCAGAAGCTGCTAAATAAGCTGTTTGGATGAGAAATTTTATCACAGAACTTGACATTGTGTCTAGTATTGTGGATTCGATCTCATTGTACTGTGATAATAACGGAGCCATCGCGCGGGCTAATCATCTGAGGGCGCATTCCAAGTCTAAACATGTGGAAAGGAAATACCGCGTAATTAGAAAGATTATTGAACGAAAAGACATAGTGGTCTTGAAGGTTCAAGGACAAGACAACATAGCAGACCCGCTTACAAATGCCTTACCTCCTAAGTTATTCGATAAACATGTGGAGGGGATGGGACTATAGTACCATCCAGATTAGCACTAAGCAAGTGGGAGTTTGATGGAGTTGGTGCTTGAAGTGCCAATCCGATTTCTACATTTTATTATTTATTAATAAAATAATTATATTTTTCATTTCTTACCTTATTAATGGTATTGTCATTATGCGTATTAAATTGATGTATAGATATGCTAAGAATGACATCGACCTTAGAATAATCTTGACACTAGGTGTAAACTATTCTTAAAGTAAATATTCCTAGTCGTTGGTTTTGGAATACGGTCGAATTCTTATAACCCAGAAGACTAGCACATGCCATATATTGGAATGGAAGTTCCAATGGTTTAACGCGATGTACCATGAGTTTTGGAAACTCATATAGACATGTGGGTATTTGTTGAAGCGAATACTGAATGACTCACAGGTGATTAATAATAGTTGGAAGTACACACCACCGTCAATAGGAATTTCCCCGAGTTGAGTAGCATATGTAATCCTTTGATTATAGGATAACATTGATTTTGTGTGAGATCCTCCACACTTTGATGCCATGTACGTCAGAAACCTTTCATGATCTGGCCTTTAGATGTTCGTTGGTTGTGGACTGATGCACTCAGTAATCAAGTGTGAAGCAAGATAGGATCCGTCAGTCCATATGTGTACCATAAGGGGTTTAGGTATCCATGAGAGTAAAGTCACGATTCTTAAAGACTTTGGACAAAGTCGATCACCCAGGGTGGATCGCATCAGTTGTAAAGAATCATAGACATGTCGACATGAGATGTGCGCCTTGAAAACTTGACAGTATATTCTATGTTTCCTAAGCACTACTCGGATAGCCTACGATAAATGGATTGTTAAACATATGCGATGACCTCAACTTGTATAGTTCAGAAAGGTCGTTCGTGTTCTTTGCGAATTCGGAGGTGGCTGAATTGCGTACATATTAGCTAGGCTTATATGACGAACGTGTCTGAACTTAGAGAGTCTCAATATGAAGTGTACTCATTGAGCACTTGGGTAGCCGATTATTTTTTATAAAAGATAATATTCGATATTATAATTTTCAACTAAGATAATCAAGTGTTATTGGATAACATTTATTATTTACTTTGACCTAATTGGATTAATTGGATTAATTCAATAATTACACAATGGCTTAATTGTAAAATCATAATTATCTCTACCATTTGAGGATATTATGGTAATTGTAAGTATGTAATAATAGGTGGTTTTGGCTTGATTTAATTGGATTAAATTAAGGTGGCAAACATTTAACTAATCCATTTCCTAATCATTGGCTTGATTTAATTGGATTAAATCAAAGTGGGAGACAATGGAGATTAGTCACACCTAATTATACATATTTGGACAAATTAGATTAAGCCCACTTAAAAGTTGATTACAACTTTTATTAATAAAAAATTGCATAAGTTTTGCTATAAATAGCAAGCTTTAGGAAGGTTTTAATTACAAGTTAAAAATACAAGCATAAGCAAATTCTTGAGAGATTAGCCTAAGTAGGAGAAGTGTTTAGAGAAGCTTGTGAGGTCTCTAAAATATTTCATCTAGGAGAAATCAAGATTGGATCTTGAATTGAAGCTTGGAAGCATTGGAAACAAGATTGGATCTTGAAGTCAAGCTTGCACACCTTGGAGGTTCTCTGACGATTTCAACAAAGGAGAAGTAGATTGGATCTTGCATCAAGCTTACTAGGTAAAGTTTGATCTTCTTCTAAACTATGTTTATTTGTGTATTAGATGCATGATCACATAGCTTAATGTTGAATAAAGCTAATCAATTGTATTATGATACTTTAGAAGTATAAACACAATATGCTTGTAATTAGGTGAAAGATGTTCATGTTGGACATGGAACAATTAATTAGAGTTTGGAACTCTATATTAAAGCTTAGAGCTATGGCTACAATTCTAGATTCACTTGACCACCTTTAGGTGGACTAGAATTGTTCACGAGATATTTCGTATTGGGATTCGAAAATGGTTTATGTAATGGATTCAAAATTTACGCAAGTACGTATTTAGAATAAATTTATATTTTTGGACAAATATTTGATATTTTGAAAAACTTAATTTTTATTCTATAACATGTGTTAATGTTGGTTTTGAAATTAAAAATTAATTTTGGGTGTTTTTGATGTGTTTAGGAATGACCGGAAGCAATTAGAATAATAGACCTTAATTGCATCAGCTCTCTGGAATCCAGAAAGCTGAGCATTTGAGAAAACAAATGAAAATAAAATTAAATTAAAGGTTAAGTGTTGGGCGCTACAATGACACGTGCACTGTAGCACGCACTGTAGCGCGCGCGGGTACGTGCTACACGCGCCGATTTTGTTTTCGCTCGTTCATGAGCTTCCGAACTCCGATTCAGTCCCGATTTTTTCCTATACACTCGTAATGGAATATAGTATTTCATTAAATAATTTAAAATTACACCCATACTTGATATCTATGAGTTAGACTCATTTCCGCTGCCCGGGGCACCAATCCAACCATAGGGTTTCCACAACTGCCCCAACATAAATATACATAAAAACATTCTTATCTGAAAAAAGATAACTGAAATGTATTGAAATGTTCATTTTCTTTGAAAGAAAATTATATGAGTTCAAAACTTGTGTGTAAAACACGTGCAGGAAAATACTGTCATAGTAAATCTCACCAGTATTGTAATCTGGGGACATGAAACCTACTTAGCGGGAACTAACATCGTGTAAGCATAGGAAGTTAAGTTGCACTATAATAGCCTGAGAGGGTTATCTAAGCCATTAGGCATGTTGAACTGTAACTATAATACCCTAAGAGGGTTATCCAAACCATTAGGCATGATGAACTGTAACTATAATACCCTAAGAGAGTTATCCAAACCATTAGGCATGCTGAACTGAGACAATTTGAGTCGCTATGCAAAGGGAACAGTACTCTACTGGCGAAAATATTTTATTCTTGCATAATTGAGATTAAAGTAAATCTAAAACATATATCATGAACTTGCTTAATCATGAAAACATAGTTAAGCTGGAATATAATCTATTAAATATGAAGTTTGATAAAACCATAAAAAGAAATCCTGGGCTATAAAACTAGGGGTGGCAATTTGGGTTTGAAAAAATGGATTCATTTAATAAATTGATCAATTCAATTTGATTCATTTATTAAATGAATCGAATAGAAATTGAAGCTCATTGATTCGTTTATTCCTTTAGGATTCGTTTTATTATTTTCTTTTACTATTTGTTGTTATTTTTCAATTAAGATTCAAGAAATTATGGTTAATTACCATAGAAAAATAATATTATCGATATTTTATGAGGTATTTTTAGTAAATATATTAATTACATATTTCATATGTATATATTTATGAAAATTAATATAAATAAATTATTTGAATAATATCATGAATAAATGAATATTCGTATTTGATTCGTTTAATAAACAAAATGAATATAAATCCATCACATTTTGATTCAATTCATTTAGGATTCGATACAAATTTAATTTATTGATTCGTTTTTCCACCCCTATATAAAACACATAGGATTAAAAACTTGGAATCTATAGCATTCACTCACAGAGTTGGGAATAATCCTGAAGGCTTGAACTAACACATGGAACTGACTAGGACCTCCTACATAGGATCTATAAACATATAGTAGGTATAAGGTTAGTATACTTGAGTATTAATGATGTTATTTGCTTGTGTGAACGATGCATGAACTTATGCTGACGAGAGAAGCTTAAAATGCTCTCTTTACATCATAAGTTATTCGAGATATTATTCTAACTAAGCTACTAAAGATTTGTACACATGCCATGACATTCTTATAGTGGATCGTTAAGAAGTCATTCTAACGTGGTCGCTAACATACCTACCGACCATATCATAATTACCAACTCTTCTTGCTCACCTCACAAAACCTCTATCAACAACATCGATCGCCATTTCTCACAGAAATCCTATCACTACAAAACCTACGCATAAATTATATCAAATATGGTCATTCCTCTTCTCTCTAGCTTATCCAAGCACAAACTATATCCAATATCATTAATTAAGCAAGCTAACATATAATCACCCTCTAACATGTTATCTCAAACGCAACCTAATACACCCATGTGTCATGACCTTGAATCGCACTAACTCAAACTCAAAATCATGATAATCATCATTAATCTTTCTAAATCCATACTCAAATCAACATTATCATGCAACATGAACATGGACCTTGTTTGGGTTTCATGGGTTTTCACTAACACAAACCATAAGTTCTAACCCATCTCTACACAATCCATGAAAATAATCTTACATCTATGCATGTTTAGCCTCATAATATACTCTACCATGAATGATTTTCATAGTTCATGCTTTGGCCTACTATATGAGCTTGAAAATCATGAAGAATACAAGAATAAAATATAAGAAGCTTACCTTGATTCACTAGTTCTTGAAAATACAAGGAAATCATACTCTTGAAGCTTGCATGGAGTTGAGATTTGAAGTAGAAATGGGGGGAAATGGTGGTCTAGGTCGTGGTTTCCATAAGGAATAAGAGGATATGGGGTCTATTTATAGTAGGCCCAAATTTTTAAAGCATTCTGATCTAGCTTGGGCAAAAATCGTAGGGTCGTTCGAACGCCACTGACAAGCAACACGAACATTCGCATTATGTTGGGTTGTGTTTGAACGCCTCATCGAACGCCCCTCGAAGGTGGATCCTCTAACTGGTTTCGTTCGAATGGGTTAAAGAACGCGACACAAATGCAAACCAAACGCGAACTCTAGTCTCGTTCGAACGCTCAGACACACCCGATACAAACGTGAAATCTGACAATATAAAATTTACAACTCAACTAAACTTGACATGTTATAAGGTTGGTCACACACGAGGACCCAACCGTGCCCATATTGACATGTCGTACAACCGAGGTGTTACAAAATATGGGATAAATAGGACAAAAATATGATCAAAACGATATCGTTTTGACTATAATTTTTGTCCCTGATTTATTCTCATGTCAGTCCTCTTATTTATTTATCTTAGTTACCTAGAGTAATAAACACCATCCATGCCAAATACTATTTCCTTTATTGTGAAGAAAATTAATTCGAGTCTCTTATAATTCATCAGTCCTAAGAAATATATATATTTTTAGGATAAGATTATTTCCACTTAAATTTTGTACTTAAATTTAAATATCAAAATCTGATCATTTATTTAAAGTCATTCAAATGGCAAATATTTTAAAATCAAAATAGCATTTAATGACTTGAATTCATAAACAATTAGATTGCATGAAATAAATTATTAAAAACAATTGCCTAAATTTAAGTTAAACAATTAAGTTAAAAATAGCCTCGTCCATATTTTTTAACTATATATATATATATATATATATTGGAAGGGAAAAATACTTCGAAGATAGGAAAGGATTCAATGTTCCTGGGGTTATGTGGATTGAATTAGTCTTTCTGATGGGTCCTTAATTTTATCCTCTCTTTTATATATATATATATGTGTGTGTTTTCTTCTTAAAACATACATATGATTAGTATATTTTTTAAAAAATCATACAAAATTTTTCTTTTATACAAAAAATTTAAATTATATTAATAATTGGATTCATTTTGAAATTTTTTATTTTTATGTAAAAATTAGGGGTGATCATGGTTTCGGATCAAACCGCAACCCGATCCGAACCGCACCATGTGGTTTGAAAAAAATTAAAAATGATTTCGGGTCAATCAGAACCGAACCGCAAATTTCGGATCTGTGTGCGGTTTTGACCCAACCGCGACACAAACAGCCCAAAATCGCAAATTTTGACTCAAACCGCGACCTGAACCGCTGAAACTGCCGATCCGCGTTCAAATTAGATATTGTTTTATATTTTTCTTCTTCTTTAACCATGAAATTTAAGATATTTAATGATCATATGATAATATGCAATGTATAAATGAAAATTAGGTATTTTTTTCTCTTCAATTATTATGTGAAAACACACAAAATTTCCTTAAAAAAAATTATAATCCAAACCACCGACCCGAACCGCCAAAACCGCTAAACCGCCAACTCAAACCGCCGCGGTTTTCCTTATCAAATTTATGGTTTCGGTTTCTAATTTCCCAAACCGCCAACCCGCACGATTTGAAGTGAAGAACGAAAAAACCGACCCGAACCGCATCGCGAACACATCTAGTAAAAATTAACATTTAATTATTATTTTTTTATCACCAAAACTAGTTGGCGACTAATTTACCACAATTTGACAAGTATGAAGTCAGTCATTAAGTTCTCGACTCCAAACTCTCACCTAATCAACTTTCACATCACAACAAGCAAATTGATTACTTAATCCCAACATTATCCATCAATCACATCATCCCAAAGTTAAGGAATTTTATAAAATTAGTGAGGGTGTCGTTGGAAACTAAAAATAAAGAAACTTCAAAATATCACATTATTGTAGAGAAATGAATGCTTGACTATCTTTGATGTCGTACCTTTCAACATCAACATTGAATAATGAATATGCAAATTAAACAAGTGGATCCTTTCATTTTCTCCTTACATGTAACATGTTCCCTCCCTATACAACTCATTAAGGAGCAATGAATGAATGCTTTTGTAGTGCAGGGTTCACAAAGAATCTAAAAAACTAATAAGAATTTACAAAAATTATTTGCCCCCAATTACAAAATCAAATCAGGAATCGAAATGATTTTTCACCTCGATTATAAAATTGAGCCGGATAGGCCATTGCGAACTCTAGTGTTGTACACAAATTTAAAAATAAAACAAAACCCAGAAACATACAAGTGTAAAAAGAAAGTTGAGGTAATTTATGAACTCATTCTTTACTGAAAGGCTGAGAACCTATAACCATCATCAATGAAACTGAAAACAGCAGTAAGCCAGAAAGCCAGAAAGAGCAAACAAGTTATAAATATTACATCACATTGCATACAAATGATGTTCTTGTAAAAACGGCTCAACTAATTAATCACCTTAATTTACAAACTCTTACTTCCAATCTGTCCCATAATAACAAACTTGCATTAATGCAAGTGAAAAAAAAAACAAAAAAATTAATATATAATTAAGGAGAGAAATTAAGATCTCTCTTGGTAATCTCACTCACTTGCAAGTGACTTACATTTCCAAAGTATCCCTGCCCTCTCACTGGGAAAGCAAAATCATGATAATAATAATAATAATAGCACTCTTAATTATTATTTTTAAATAAAAACTGTGTTAATTAATTGTTTTTTTCTTTTTGAACTAGGGCATGAACAGCTCGTTGCCACACTTGCAACGCCAAGCTTCAGGGTAGTACTCTAATGGCAAGCTTAAACCGGGGTGAATCGGGACGTGAACCGGCTTACAAGGCGAGCAACTCCCGCACTTGGATCTACACGCGGGTGGCGTTGAACCCGGTCCACTGATCCGCTTCTGTCCCAGTACTCTCTCCTCCCCTCTCACTTCGCTTCCTGTAATAAAAGGATCCATAACATTAATTTAACAGTTTGAGGTTTGAATTCCGCTCATATAATTACTATAAAAAAAAAACATTATACATATATATACCCATTTGGGTTAGGATGAAGAAGAGAAATGTGAAGGCAGTGAAGAAGGATAATAGCCGGCGGTGACGCCGCATCGCCTGAAGTGCAAGTGTTTAATTTAGCAAAAGCAAGTGTACTGACAGGGGTTTTAAATTGAGAAAGTTTTAAAAGTTACATCACAAAAGAGGAGAGATTGAAGGGGAGAGGTTTTTTTTTTTATTTTTAGGTAATGCTATTATTTGCAAGTTGTGTGTGTAATAGTGTGAGCGAACGTGTGAGCGACTCTTAAGTCAAAAGAAGAAACATGTACAATGATTAAGGGTGATAAAAATCACCATGGGATGAATGATGAATCTGCGAGATCCCGATACGTTAGGAGCATGTAAGCAGATAATTTTATATATTTTTCAATAGATGAATTGAGTACAGGTATTAATTCATGTTCAAATAGAGGTAAAATCACCATGTGAACGAGAATCAGTACGAAGCCAAATATATTAGGGGCGGATAAATATATAATTTTTGTATTCGTTAATTGAACGAGATATGTATATATATTGACATTCACGTACCATATTCAGCTCGTTACCATCTTAATAATGATTGAGTACTTGATCAATAATAAGTAGATAAATTGGATTCACATGAGATCCATATTAAATAAATCATAACAATTAATTTAGGTTTCAGTACAAACTCATTTTGACATACAATGATAATCATTTTTTACAATGTTTAAAAATCTGACAGGTAGTTGAACTGTTAGTATGAAAGGTTCAATCGGTCATTAATTCGACTAGTTGAACTCGCTGACGTCATTATTATATTATAAATAATTTTAATTAATTAAAAATTATAAGGGTTTTTTATTTCGATTTTAAGATTGTATTTTGATTTTGGTTTTTGAGGGTGTTTTAATTTGAAGGTTAATAATTTTGATTCTTTTGATTAAAAATTTAAAAGAAAAAAATGTTAATTAAAATCATATTAATCGATTCCTGGATTTTTATCTAATTCATCAATTTTAACTGATTTTTAACTGGTTTTTAAGGTTTGATTTTAAAATTTTACTTAGACCGGATTCATTATCAGTTCTCAATTCGACATATTGAACTTTGAACCCACCAATCCGGTCAAAACAGAGATTTTTTTATTTTTGTTGTTTTGTTTTATTGTTTGGCTGAAGTAAGGCTGGGGGTCCCACCAGGGCGAACTGATTGAGTGTATACATGGCAAAAAAGCCCGCGGCCCGGTTCGGTGCGGCCCGGCCCGGTTCGGCCCGGCCCGGTTCGGTTCGGCCCGGCCCGGCCGGCTTTGGCCCGGCCCGAGGTGAAAAAAGCCCGGGCCGGGCTTCAAAATGGGGGCCGACTCGGGCCCGGGCCCGGGCATATAATTTTTTATAATAAAAAAATCGGGTCCGGGCTTAAAATAAATAAATAAATATTTTTATTTATATAATATATATATTTATATAATAAATTTTTTATTTTTATAATTTTTTATAATAAAGAAATCGGGCCCGGGCCAAGCCCGAGCCCGAGCCCGATCGGGCCGGCCCGGCCCGATGACAGCCCGGGCCGGGCTTTTTTCGGGCCCGGGCCAAATTTTTTTTTGCCGGGCTCGGGCCGGGCTTAACAAAGCCCGGCCCGAGCCCGGCCCGTTGCCATGCATAATTGAGTGTGAATTTTTACGATATAACCGCGCTGTAAATTAATTAACGCAGATGGTGTTCAGTTCGGATCCGTGAGTGGCAAGGGTGTAAATATTGAGGAATGAGAGGGGTGTTGAGGTAGATGTAGGGGTAGCAATTAGGGTCAGGATTCGTTTATTCGTTCGATTCGATTCGCTTTAAAGCGAATACGGGTTTGAAAAAATGGATTCGTTTAATAAATGGGTCAATTCGATTCGATTCGTTTAAACGAATCGAATACGAATTTAAGCTCATGGATTCGTTTATTCGTTTAGGATTCGTTTATTATTTTTATTTACTAGTTCTTGTTAATTTTCAATTAAAATTCGAGAAATTATAACTAATTATCATAGAAAAAGTAATATTTTCGATATTTGGTGAGATATTTTTAGTAAATATATTAATTACATATTTCATATGTATATATTTACGAAGAATTAATGTAAATCAAGTATGGTAAATTATTTTATTAAATAATATTATTGAATAAACGAATATTTGTATTCGATTCGTTTAATAAACGAATCGAATACGAATCCTGATATTATGATTCGTTTCATAAACGAATCATAATACGAATTCATCACATTTTGATTCGATTCGTTTAGGATTCGATACAAATTCAATTTTTTAATTCGTTTTGCCACCCCTAGGTAAATGGAATCACCACACGTGTGGTTTATTACGTACGTGTGGGCGATTGGGAGTTCTGTCTCGTACGGGACGAACATGTTAGTCAAGCCCTAGCACAAACCCTAACCCTAGCTAAGCCTACTACGACCCATGACATGAAGACGAATGTGTTATTAAATTTGGCACCCAGGTGGGTCAGTATGTGGGAGCCATTAAAAATAAAAATAATAATAATAATAATAATAATAAATAAATAAATAAATATTTTAGGCAATGTTAATTGTTATAAGGGATGACAACAAGCTAGACATTGTACGGGATGCAAATATCAATATTTATCTCGTTCAACTAATAAATTAAAAATTATCTTATTATCTACCTTTAATGTGTCGGGCCTTCAGAGTTCACATATGGATCCATATTCACACGAAAATTTTACTTCTATTTTAACTGAATATCAATATTTATATTTGACATATCCAATCAACAGATATAAAATTTATCTCATTAGCCGTCGTTAATATATCGAACCTCGTGATGATTTTTTTCATCCCTAATTATTATGGTAAAATTTGAAGGGCAAAAGGGGGCAGCAGATTGATAATGAAAACGAAGGATCATGATTCTGAAACTGCGATGGTGGTGGGGTTTGGTAGCATTAAAGGCAAAAAAGGACTGGGACAGTGGCTGAGGTTCAGGGCTTATAATTGGGGTAGCTGCCTCAGCTGGGTCCAATATAGAAAATCAACAAGGTTTCAGTACCAGATAGCCACTTGATCAATACTTTGAACAAATTATCATTTTTTGGTTCATTCCAATGTTTCTTTTTTGTTGGGCAATGGTTATTAGTATATTTGAAACTTACTAGAAATGATATCCAATATTTGATCCATGTATATAAAACGAAAAAAAATTTGCAGTTAGTCCCTGTATCTCAAATCAATCGAAAATTCGAATATATAGTACCGATTGAAATAATCAAAAAAAGGTTAAGATCATTGGGTAATAATTAATTAATTAATTGAAAATTTATTATTATTATTATTTTGGTTGGATGTCTGACCTGATATCCGAAACACTTAAAGTCATAACTGATCGAAATCAATTTTTATTAACTAATTTCCAAAAATGAAACTTAATCACATATCCATTAAACTTCATATATCGGGAAAATTTTTTACCGGATATTATCACGTATTTAAAATAACCGACCATATTATCATCTATAGGTCTTGGTAGTACAAATTTGTTACTGATATTTTTTATGGACGGCAAATAATTCTTGGGAAAAAAATTTAAAAAGTAAAATCAAATCTTTATTTTATCGATATAAGAGTCACATATTTTAAATATCCGTCATGAATTTCCTAAATCTCAAGACGGGCTTGACCATAACTTAGTTCTACAGGATATATATGATAGACGTTAGGCATGCAGTAAATGGCATAAGAATCTTATACAATTTGTAACATACTGTCAAAAAAAAAAAAAGTACTGAATTCAATGACCATGCCATAGATATTCACACAATACACGCACGTGTGCATGGGTGCACACGTGCGTGTATAATATGTGAACAGAGGATTAAAAATATATACAGATTGGGAATATAAAGCCAAACTGTAAACAGAAAGTGGGCCTAATATTGGACTGAGTAGAATAAATATAGGCCCATTGATTTGAACAGTGGCCCCTACTAGAGGGACAAATTATGGCAGCTTCAGGAAGCAAGCCACCCAATGACGGTGACCCATTACTTTTTGTTACAGTCATCGGGGTTCAAAACTCGACAGGGACACTTCACCCTCACAAGTATTTTATTATTATTCTCGTTTTGTGCGAGGAGTAAATATTGAACTGCAATTGGCATGATTGAACTTTAAAGGCGGTTTGAGTTTTAGGTAAATTAGACGGACTTCTAATAATAATATTTTAATTAATAACTATATTAAAATTTTAATTTTTTAAAATTGTATATTGTACTGTAGAAATGTCATAATTTTATGAAATTGGTAATTGTACAGATTGGTGACAAAATAACATACAAAACTACATAAATTTGATTGTTAATTAAAAAAAAAATCAAAATTATGTAGTTTTGTATTGCCATCATTTTATACAAATATCATTGCTTGAATTTTATAAACATAGCAGAATTAGTATTTCAATTAATTATTACCATAATATTAATTTTTTTACATAATTAATTTTCTATTTTTAGTGGCATTACTATTTACTACCGTGAGATTTAGAAGTGGATAAAAAATAACTGAAACTGAAAGAACCAAACTAAACTGAAAACATAATCGAAATGATAATTTTTTTAATTTAATAAATCATTGTTCAATTTTTAAGTAAAAAACCGAATTAAAATAATTTCTTAACTAAAAAAAGGAACCGAATCAAATAAGAATGCATATTTTTAAAATGAGGTTTCAAAGTGAGATTCCAATAAAAATGTTCTCATTTTAAAATAGGGTCATGCTAACGAGTGCCCTAAGAACACTCATTAAAGATCCATTTTAAAATAAGTTTTTATATCACTTTTATGGGTAATATAAAAAATTGTCAAAACATTAATCACTTTTTCATTTTTCCTATAAAATTTTTCCTAAAATTGATCCTTAACAAGTGCCCTAAAGGCACTCATTAGCATTTCCCTTTTAAAATGAGGACTAGACTAAAGACAGAAAAAAGTTGACGGTTGATTTTCATTTCAGGGGCAAATCCGGAAAATCACTCATTGAACAATCTTCCCCCAACTGTGAATTTGTTTGATTTGTTGGGAACCAAAAGCAAACTTAGCGGAAAAATAAAAAACACACATATAAGAACAGATGATATAACGTGGTTCGGCGGAATGGATCCAACCTACGTCCACTGGCACAAAGAAATAAAGTTTTTTATACGTGGTCGGACTTGACCGACCTTTTTTTACAGGTGATCAGGTATGACCGAGCTACTATATCTCTCTATCGAACTAACAATTTTCTCTCTTTCTTACAAGTAGAGCTTGAGTAAAATTTGCTAACCTATACAAAAAAGCTCTCAACCCTTTTATATACTAAGGAAAATAACATTGTTCCACCATGCTCATGACGTCAGCCACGTGCACATACTGCTGCCAAATAGGCTCTCCGCCATCTAACACTTCATTAAAACACCCCTTCTTGGGAAGACTCCACACGTTGTCTTTATGATGCCAGCATGTATCTGCCTGCCCACGCGGTGGCGTGTGTCAGAGGATGACCTTGCAAGTTGTTCTAGTCACATCATAACTTTATAGATGGTGCAAATCCCCAAGCCACGTTTATACCACTGCATCTCGTCCTCATCAGTATCACCCCGCACTGTCCTACCAGGTCGGGTGGCTTGAAACAGCATTCGTCTTGCCTTGTCGAGCTGCATGGTCGGGTCGTACCCGAGGTCCTTGATCACATTGATTCTCTGAACATATTTTCTCCTCAGGTCGACAATAATGGATCAGGTCGAGTCGGCCTTTGCTGATGCCCATTCTGAATCTGATATCTTCTCATCATATCGGGTGATTCTGCGCCTCAGGCTCGGGCCCTTCTGCCTGATCTTGCCCTAACAAGGACCTTGGGTTTTTCCTCCGTTAATTATAAAACCCATCATCGTAAGCGAAAACTATTTTCTTACTCTTCCTCGGAATACTTACTTCTTGAGGGTGAAAAACCACCATCAATAAAAAAAATATAAACTCTCACATACTATATGATAAAAACATCGTATTAGAATGCATATTTTTCTTTATCTTTTACCTTGTTATTTATATTATTAAAATGATAAGCTATTTATTGCAACCTCAAAAATTTTCAAGTATTTATTTTTCATTGAGTTTTCAAAAAGTTTTGTTCGTCGGTCGTTTGGGCCTAAAAGGCACTCAAAAACCCACGAAAGCTCCTTTCCTTTCTTTTTTTTTTCAGTTGCTGTTGTTTAGTCTTTTAAATTCTTACGGCGTAAAATGCGGTTTATTTCGGGGAAATTTACGAATATACCAAATAAGTTTTTTAAATTACATAAATGATCATTCTCTCGAAATTCTCACTTAAAAAACCAAACGCATCACTTTGAGACAGTGACGGAACCACGTTCTAAGACCCTATAGTGGCTGTAGGCACACTTGGTTCCTTAAAACATATATCAAACATGTAATTCATATTAATATCATTATTTAATTTTTTTTACATTTGTCGATTTTCATTCCGAATCAAACTTGCAAACATACCATTTTATTTAATTTTTCCTTTTTACATAACATATTAATTTATTTTCTAAAAAGTCTAAAAATGCTAATGAGGTGATAACAACTTATTTATAACAATTTCTAAATAAATTTTCTGGTTCCACTACTGTTTTCAAACCAAATTATTCTTAGTTATCGAAAATCTTAAAATTTCAACATCACTCAAACATGTAGATTACAATATGAGTTGTGTATTAAGTGTGTTTTGTAAGTTGGTTTTGTACAAATAATTGTTTTTTTTTTTTTTCATTTATTATAATGAAAAATTACATCAATAATTACCATGAGTTAATTACAACCATTGTAGTAGCAGTAAAAAGTGTGAGAATATGATCAATTGTGTGATTTGAAAAAACTATTAAGCCATTTCTATAAAATTCCATTTATATGGTCATTGGCAATAGCCTTAAGATGAACCGTTGAATGGTAGGTAGATGTATCTCAACATTTCGTCGCCTTAGAGAAGTGTGATTTGGTAACAAATATTTTTTAGGACTTAGTTGTTAGGTTATAGGTATTGGAGTTGGTGCTTGGAGCGTCAATCCGAATTGTACATTTTATTATTTATTAATAAAATAACTATATTTTCATTTCATACCTTATTATT
Source organism: Zanthoxylum bungeanum (assembly GCA_019454045.1). Lineage (NCBI taxonomy): Eukaryota > Viridiplantae > Streptophyta > Magnoliopsida > Sapindales > Rutaceae > Zanthoxylum > Zanthoxylum bungeanum. The sequence goes on along the minus strand of SKCR01019486.1, from coordinate 3,603 downwards.
AATATTGTCATTATGCGTATTAGATTGATGTATATATATGCTAAGAATAACATCGACCTTAGAATAGTCTTGTAGTAATACTGGACACTGGGTGGTCCGACATTGTTATAAGTATTACTATTGTTATATATATATATATATATATATATATATATATATATATATATATATATATATATTCATGGTCGTTGGTTTTGGAATACGGTCGAATTCCTATAACCTAGAAGACTAGCACATATCGTATATTGAAATTAGAGTTCCAATGGTTTAGCCCGATGTACCATGAGTTTTGGAAACTCGTATAGACGTGTGGGTATTGGTTGGACCGAATACTGAATGACTTACATGTGATTCCTAATATTTGAAAGTACACACCACCGTCAATAGGAATCTCCTCGAGTCGAGTAGCATATGTAATCCTTTGACTATAGGATATCATTGATTTTTTGTGAGATCATCCACACTTTGATGTCATGTATGTCAGAAACCTTTCATAATATGGCCTCCAGATGTTCGTTGGGTGTGGACCGATGCACTCAGTAATCATTTGTGAAGCAAGATAGAATCTGTCGACCTTATGTGTATCATAAGGGGTTTATGTATCCATGTGAGTAAAATCATGATTCCTAAAACTTTGACCAAAGTCGGTCACCTAGGGTGGATCACATCAGTTATGAAGAATCGTGGACATGTCGACATGAGATGTGCGCCTCAGAAACTTGACGGTGTATTCTATGTTTCATATGCACAACTCGGAGAGCCTACGACGAATGAATTGTTAAACATATGTGATGACCTCGACTTGTATAGTTCATAAAGGTCGTTCGTATTCTTCGCGAATTCGGAGGTGATCGAATTGCGTACATATTAGCTAGGCTTATATGACGAACATGTCTGAACTTAGAAAATCCCAATATGAAGTGTACTCATTGAGCACTTGGGTAACCGATTAATTTTGATAAAAGATAATATTCGATATTGTAATTATCAACTAAGATAATCAAGTGTTATTGGATAACATTGATTATTTACTTTGACCTAATTGAATTAATTGGATTAATTCAATAATTACACAAAGGGCTTAATTATAAAATCATAATTATCTCCATTATTTGATGATATTATGGTAATTGTAAGTATGTAATAATATGTGGTTTTGGCTTAATTTAATTGGATTAAATCAAAATGTAAAATATTGAACTAATTCATTTCCTAATCCTTGTCTTGATTTAACTAGATTAAATCAAAGTGATAGACAATGAAGATTAGTCACACCCAATTATAAATATTTGGACAGATTATATTAAGCTCACCTAAATTAGAAATGTTTTAATTAAGCAAAGCTAAAACTTGAGAAAGCTATATACAAGTAAATTATTGGAGAAATTGCCTAAGTTAGAGCAGTGTTTAGAGAAGCTTGTGAGGTCTCTACAGCATTTCATCTAGGAGAATTCAAGAGTGGATCTTGGAGTGAAGCTTGCTAGCATTGGAATCAAGGTTGAATCTTGAAGTCAAGCTTGCAACACTTTGGAAGTTCTCCTACCATTTCAACAAAGAGAAGGAGATTGGATCTTTGCATCAAACTTGTTAGGTAAGTTTGAACTTTTTTTAAGTTATGAGTTATGTATTGGATGCATGATCACATAGCTTAATGTTGAAATAAGGCTAATAAATTATGTTAGGATACTTTAAAAGTAGAAACAAAATATGCTTGTTAATTAGGTCAAAAACGTCCATGTTGGATATGGAACAATTAATAAGAGTTTGGAACTCAAAGTTAAAGCTTAGAGCTATGAATGCCATTCTAAAATCACTTAACCACTTTTAGATGAACTAGAATTGTTCATGAGTCATTTTCTTATTGGGATTCTAAAATTGGTTTATATTTAGAATCAAACAAATGCATATAAGTATTTAGAATATATGTATGTTAGTTGTATAACATGTGTTGTGGTTGGTTTTGATGTTAAAATTGGTTTTAAGGTGTATTGAAATGATAGGAGAAAATTGGAAGTGTTTAGGATCGATTTGAATGTTGAAATTGCTCACTGTCCAGGTGAGCGTCTGGACTCTGACCCTCCAGCTTCGCGACACTGAGCATCAGACCTAGGAGCGTCGCGATTCTCATCCTTTCGCGTCGCGATGCTGAGACGTTCAGCTCTCGGAGTTGCTCTCGTACTTTGGAGAGTCTCGACTCCCAATCCAGCGCGTCGCGACTCCTAGTGCTGACGAATACTAAAACTTCATTTTCTATGTTTCAGAGTTTTCGGATTCTAATTTGGTCCCCGTTTTTTCCTACGGACTCGTATCGTAATGTAGTTTTCACTAAAATATTTTAAATATTTTAAAATACACTTATCCCTGATATCCTTGGGTTAGACCCACTTCCGCTGTGCGGGACACCGATCCGACCTAAGGGTTCCACAACTGCCACAACAACAGGTTCGAGTCCAGAGGATGCATTTCTTTGTAAGAATCTGGGACATTCGTGAGTTTTACTTATTCCGCTTAAACCCGGATCAGATGGTTTGACCGCAAGATTTCCAAAAAAAATCTCTAACATTTCATCTCTATGCTAACGTGGCACTCATGTATGAATGGTTAATTTTTTAAATTAATAAAATTATTTTTTACCCCATTCCATATTCCAATTATAAATTACAAGTAATTTGAGATTTCGAAGTTTGAGATATAAATTGAGACTTGAATTCGATACTGAGATTAGATTTACATTGAGTTTTTATAAATTATAATTGGTAATATATTATTATTAAAATAAGCACGATAAAAATATAAAAAAATATCCTAAAAAATAATTAATTAAAAGATAAATTTAGTGAGAAATAAAATTCTAATTTTTTACATAGATAATTAATATAGTCATTAAGAATTATCCTAACAGAAACCATAAAGCTTCCATTCCCTTTTTACCCCTCGTGCTCGTGCATCATGTAACCTAAATTTCTGCTAAACGATCCCACGGCAAAGAAATAGAATTGACCACCAAGGGACAATATATTTTTAACCCCTCAAATTTCAACGCTCTCATTTAATTAATGGCACAAAAAGCAATTTAACAGAATAATTAAGTCCAAATTTGTCTCCTAATAATAATTACTTCTGTCTAAAACAACACAGACAGCTTACTACGTGGCAGTCTAGGGTGCAACGCAGTGCCTAAAAAGCCCCTCTCTCTCTCTCTCTAATATCAAAGGCCAAAGCAAAAGCATACGCCGCGATCACATTCACTGTCTCTGCTCACTCTTCTCTTCTACTTTACTTTAATACCCCTGTAAGCTTCAGTAATTTACCGTATCGTACAAATCGCTGCCACTGAGGGGTGTTGGGAGTTAACGGAGGGATTTTTGACCGAATCTGATGGATATGGACGGCGGCGTGACGTCATGCCGGTCAATACTCGAGAAACCACTCACTCAGCTCACTGAAGAAGACATTACTCAGCTCACGCGCGAAGATTGCCGCAAATTTCTCAAGGAAAAAGGTGAAATTACTGAAAATTATTTTCTCTTTTGTTTCCATTTTTGTCCTCCCTTTTTTTGGTTACCTGAGCTGAGGCTTAGAGTCTAAAGCCTTAAAAAAGGA
>SKCR01019485.1:0-71949 GCA_019454045.1 Zanthoxylum bungeanum | reverse complement strand
GATTCATCTCCCAATCTGGAAAATTGGAGCCGTTAAAGACATTGACGCCATGATGATGTCCCTAACGCTAATCTTTCCAGCCATCTCGATTGTAATAGTCTAACTATCCAATCAATGATTCCGGGTACACTCTAAATATAATGGTTACTATAGTCCAACTATTTAACCAACAACAAATTGAGTAGTGTGAAAACAGTCCAACTGTTCAATGAAAGCAATAAAAATTATTAGTCCAACTAATATATATTTATAACGATGATAAATAAAAATGAAAGAGCGTGTTTAGCAAGTCTTTAACAAAATTGTAAATTTAATACTGGCCTCCCACTATTTTTCGGCGAGCCTCTAACCCTCTGTGGAGTACTCGGGAAACCCAGTTTCCTAGTGGGCTAGGATCCCGTTAAATACCACACAACCTTGACTTTGGCCAACAAGCTGTATGAAACTTAACTAGGTAGATCTCTAAGATCAATTGGATCCCGTCCAATTCCTATATCCGGTAGGTGGACCTCCAAGTCCAAAACATATATCTAATATATCATCCTAACCTTTTCCTCTGAATCAACTAAGCCTTGGTTTTGGCTCAACAAGCTTAATAATTCCAGTTAAGCGTGACCCATTGATAGTGGGAAAGCTTCGTAATCCACATCGATGAACAAGAAGTGACCTTGACTTTGGCCAACAAACCAATGCCAATCTTGGATCTTGAGAAATAACCACTCAATGGAAGGAAAACGCATAATATTAAAGTGAGGGTGTGGGACACAGGATCTGGGGTGACGCATGCTGTTCTAGGCTCGCGGCCTAGTCGGGAGTACGGAGTAGCCAAATGGGACTAAACCGGAGAATAATGGAGTCGCCACTCGGTGTGAACCGGGAAAATGAGATTTAAGGCCGCACTCACCCCTCGCAAGGGAAGACCTCAAACCGTTGGGTTCGGAATGGTCCTTTACTTATGTCACTTGTAATGAAAGAATTTGTGTAATAATTTAATCAGGCTTAAGTAACACTTATTTCCAAGAGTATCATGCTTCTAAATCCATATGCACAAAAATAAAACTTACACCTAAATTTGCATATATTTCACATCTAAGATTGCATGCTTGAAAGTACATCAAAGTAGCAACGAACATACAACTTCATTGGCATATTGTATTCATGGAAACACAACACACATTAACCACACAAGCACACATAAAGGCGAATCAAATAATGGCGAACATGTGATTTCATAGACCTATCATAAACAAATAGCCATTACATGTTCATGCATAAATAAAAGAGTCCACTAAGTACATAATGCAGCAAGACACTTAAGGATGCAATTAGGCATTAAAGTAAGTATGCTATGACATAGTGCAAAAGAAGATAACTAATATGGACACAAGCACACATGTGAGCACTTTTCCAAGTGGTACGTGGAATTGTATCCCAAGTACAGACCGCAATACCGTCCATTCGGAATAGGCTACGGAATTTATGTCTGGGTTTCCATCCGATATAATACAAGGACTAATACTCAAATGCTATCATAACATAGATATATGAATTGTAATACGTTAAGCCAAGACTAAGGTAAATGATGCAATCAATAGATGAAAGACACGCCAAATATCGTGGTAAAGGTAGCCTTTTAGGCTTTTCTTCCCCAAATGGAGAACCTTTTAATCCAACACAATAAGCCCATGCACCATTCATTATAATGCATACAAAGATAAAGATAACTATATGAAATTTCATATACCCGATTGAACACATCTTACATTCAACCGAGTATATATCAACCGGCGCGGCAAAACATCATGGTAAAGGATTTTAACCCCTCCAAATGAGGGGACCTTTAATCCGACTTATTGAGCCCATGCGCTCGATCGCATCATGCATATAAAGAATAAAGACAATAACATCAAACTTATTATGCCCGATTGAACATATCTCACATTCATCCGAACACACATCAACCGGTGCGGCAAAGCATCGTGGTAAAGAGTTTTAACCCCTCCAAATAGGGGACCTTTAATCCGACTTACTAAACCCATGCGCTCGATTGCATCATGCATACAAGGAATAAAGACAATAACATCAAACTTAGTATGCCCGATTGAACATATCTGACATTCAACCGAACACACATCAACCGGCGCGGCAAAGCATCGTGGTAAAGGATTTTAACCCCTTCAAATAGGGGACCTTTAATCTGACTTACTAAACCCATGTGCTCGATTGCATCATGTATACAAGGAATAAAGACAACAACATCAAACTTAGTATGCCCGATTGAACATATCTCACATTCAACCGAACACACATCAACCGGCGCGACAAAGCATCGTGGTAAGGGATTTTAACCCTTCCAAATAGAGGACCTTTAATTTGACTTACTAAACCCATGCGCTCGATTGCATCATGCATACAAGGAATAAAGACAATAACATCGAACTTAGTATGGCCGATTGAACATATCTCACATTCAACCGAACACACATCAACCGGCGCAGCAAAGCATCGTGGTAAAGGGTTTTAACCCCTCCAAATAGGGGACCTTTAATCCGACTTACTAAGCCCATGCGCTCTATTGCATCATGCATACAAATAACATGCGGAATTCAAATGACGAAAAATAAATAAATCAAAGCAATGTAAAACAAAAGAAAGTGTCGTTTACTCAAGCGGTACGTGGAGTTGTATCCCGAGTACAGTTCATACTACCGTCCATTCAGAATCGGCTATGAAATTTATGTCCGGGTTTCCATCAGATATACCGCGAGAGTTGACACATCTTTCATTTTATTCCAAAGCCACAACATACAATATCTCATAATCCATACATATTTATCTACTCAAGGGCCACAACATGCATTTCCACATAACAATCATGCGAACAATACTCAATAAATAATACGAATAAAACAGAATATGAATGTGGAAAATACCCTAAGGTCTAACCTTTTATGTCGACTTTCGAACTCGTGTTTCACGGCCGTCGGAAGGGCTATCACACCGTAACTTTTCTGGTTCACTGGTTTGCGTTTTACCTCGATGTTCCTCTGCTCAAGCTACTATTTTGACCTCCGTTTTGCTGCTGTTTCCTCGCGATTTCACTGCCGTTTGCTGTATTTTCTGGTCACTGTTTTTGGTGTATTAATGGACTGTTTTTCACAGTTTTGAGGGGGTAGGGGCTGCTGTTTTGTTGGTAGTTTTTTAGGGTGCAGTTCAGGACTGTTTTGGGTGGTAAAAAGGCTGTTTTCAAGGCTGTTATAGACACAGATTGGGGTTGTTTTTTTTGGTCAGTTTCAGGGGTTGATTTGAGGCAGTTTGGGGCAGTTTCGAGGGCCTAATATGTGTGCAGTTTAAGATGTTGAATGGGGGCTGTAGTCTGTGTGTGTTGGTCAATAGAGGGTCCACTAATTTGGTTTGTAAGTGCGTGGAGTGTGGCTGTAGCGTGCAGGGCTTAGGTGTTTATGCGCTGGTTGAAGGGTCAAGTGGCGTTTGAAGGTATTGGCTTGTAGGATATGCTGAGGTGTGAGAGGGGAAAGTTGGTTGTAGGTGCGTGGAGTGTGTGACGTTCAAATGAGCTATGTTGGCGTGAAGTAGTTAGGGGAAGTGTGGGGTCTTTGGCATTGTGTTAAAGGAGCAGATTTGGCGTGAAGGGTTATTGGTTTTGTGAGGGACGTTTAGGGCTGGTGTTAGTGGCTGGTGTGAGTGGCTGTGATGATTTGTAATGACGGTAACGTGAGTGGAGTCTGGTAGGCGGTGAGTGGCAGTGAATTGGGTAATATACGTGAATGCTAAAGACGTGTTGAAGGGGTTTTGTTGAAGGTTATTTGTGAGGGCAGTGAATGGAGGCAGTGAGCTCGTTAGTGAGTTCTTTGTGCATTTGAGGCAATTGAAGCAGTTTGTTTATTTTTTGTTCTTTGTTTGTGCCGTGTATTGTGTGTCTCCCCTAGGGTTGATTTAGTGTGTGTTTTATAGTTGTCAATTAGGGTTTGCATGGATAGAGATTTGTGATATCTAATTAGTGTCACAAAAGGAAAATATATATTTGATTGGGGGACAAAATTTGTCTAATTAGGAAGGTTGAATATTTGATTGGTTTACATTAGGAATACAATATATTTAATTTGTTATGATTGATTTTAATTAGGCATTTAATTTGTTAATTAGGTGAGTAAATATTTTAAATTGGTGAGTGATTTATTAAATTAGGAAGTGATTTATTTGAATTTTGGTATTAGATTTTAATTAAATATTTGTTTAATTTAATTTAGATTTAATTTAATTTAATTTGTTTTGATTTAATTTAAATTGGAATTTAATTTGTGTTGGATTTTAATTTGTGTTGGATTTTAATTTAATTTTAAATTAGTTAACTTTAATTTAATTTAATTTAATTTGTGACATGTATTTTAAAGGTTTTAATTATTTTGGATTGGGCTTGGGTGAGATGGGCTTGGATGTGGGGTTTTGGGCCAAGGTTAAGTGTTTGCGGGTTTTTTAGGCTAAAGGTGCTTTTAAAACGGAGGTCCACCAGCGAGCTTGGAGCTAAACATGCGGATAAAATTTAATGGAATGCCGATTCCCTTCCGACAACCGTTTCCCGCAACTTCCTAGACTAAAAATGTAGTGCCTCCAACTGAGACTCATCATCGGGTTTCACATGCAAAAATGCAATGCCTACAGTCGCCCCCACTTTGATGGGACCTGTGCAGTGTGTGACTTTGAACAATCCTATCAAAGTTATGCAATGCATTTCTACTTACCTGGTTCGCCAGCTGTTTCTTGACTTGCCATGTGTTGCATGGAGTTGAGGTTGTGCCGTACCTGGTATGCTAAACCTCGTACCCAAGGCTTCGCTGTAATATCTCCATACCCAGAGTGCTGTACTTGTTGTGCTAAACCTCATACCCAAGGCGTCGATGTAATATCTCCATACCCGGAGTGCCGTACCTGGCGTGCTAAACCTCATACCCAAGGCGTCGCAGTAATATCTCCATTCCCGGAGTGTCGTACCTGGCGTGCTAAACCTCATACCCAAGGCGTCGCAGTAATATCTCCATACCCGGAGTGCCGTACCTGGCGTGCTAAACCTCATACCCAAGGTGTCGCATTAATATCTTCATAACCGGAGTTCCATACCTGGCGTGCTAAACCTCATACCTAAGGCGTCGCAGTAATATCTCCATACCCGGAGTGCCGTACCTGGCGTGCTAAACCTCATACCCAAGGCGTCGCAGTAATATCTCCATACCCGGAGTGCCGTACCTGGAAAAATTGATCAGATGTCTCCATACCCGGAGTGCCGTACCCGGTAAAATTGATATGATGTCTCCATACTCGGAGTGCCGTACCCGGCAAAACTGATCAGATATCTCCATACCTGGAGTGCCGTACCCAGCAAAATTGATCTGATGTCTCCATACCCGGAGTGCCGTACCCGACAAAACTGATCTGATGTTAATGTGGGCCTCGCCCCAAGAGTGCCATACCTGGCTAGACTGATGATGATAAGGATGTGGGCCTCGCCCCCAGAGTGCCATACCCGGCCAGACTGATGATGATAAGGATGTGGGCCTCACCCCCAGAGTGCCATACCTGGCCAGACTGATGTTGATAAGGATGTGGGGCTCCCCCCTAGAGTGCCATACACGGCTTGTCCATTCCTGAGCTGTGTTTCCATTCTTGGAGTGTCATTCCCGACTTGTTCATTCTCGAACTGTGTTTCCATTCTTGGAGTGCCATTCCTGGCTTGTTCATCCTCGAACTGTGTTTCCATTCTTGGAGTGCCATTCCCGGCTAAACTGATACTGATGCTGATGTGGGCTTTGGCCCTAACTGTTACTGATATGGGCCTCGCCCCCAAGCTGATACTGATATGGGCCTCGCCCCAAGCTGATACTGATATGGGCCCCACCCCCGACTGATACTGTAGTGGGCACCTCGACCTCAAACTGATGCAGATGTGGGCCTCGCCCCTAAACTAATACTGATGTGGGCCTCGACCCTGTGCTCATCCCCAAACTGATGCTGATGTGGGCCTCGGCCCTAACTGCTACTGGTATGGGCCTCACCCCCAGACTGATACTGATGTGGGCCTCGCCCCCCAGACTGATACTGGGCCTTGCCCCAAACTGATACTGCTGTGGGCCTCGCCCCAAACTGATGTGGGCCTCGCCCCCATACTGATATGGGCCTCGCCCCAAACTGATACTGCTGATATGGGCCTCACCCATGTGATTCATTCCTGACGATTGCTGACATTGTACGGTTGTTACTTCTGGTTGGCTTGCATTTGACGCTTTCTATTTTTCTCCTTTGAAACCTGTTATTACAAAACAGAACAAACACAAAAGGATGCAAATATGTTACGTGTATGTATGCATGAATGAATTTTCTATTCCATTGGGTTAGGTTGTCCACCAATTCCCTTGGTGACTGCTCGGTTTTCTCTTTCACTGGCAAAGTATTGCTTCAATCTATCCACATTGATCGGCTCGGTGAACTCATTTCATTCCAAGTCCGATAGCCTCACTGCCCCATTTCCCAGTACTGAACGGTTATTCTGTCGTTTCTGCTTGTTTCTTTTGGGAATCCCTCGTGTTCTGAGTATCGCTGAATATCATGGTATCATGGTTGAATGCTTTTGTCAAACATACTCATGTTATGCAGGTTGAAAGGAAAGGACTCAGGCAAGTAGGCAAAATGGATGTCTTTATTATTATTCAAGAAAAGGTTCAAACAAGTAGACGGAGTTTATGTCTTTATTAAAAATGCAGAAAAGAAATCAGAAAGTGCAGTTTCATTGTCTTCTTCTTCGGCCTACGGTTATTTACTACTGTTATCCTTTATCTCAATACAAGAAGCTTGGTGATTGAGAGTTTGGAGGAAAAAGGTTTCGGGTAGGCCGGAGTTGATCATGTAAGTCGGTGGGGGAATAGAGTGATAATCTGGAAGAGGGTTGGTGTGTGTGCTAGGCTGTTCTTTTTCAGGATCGGGTATTTTGTGGGCATCAATGGGTCCTGAATTTCATACCGGAGGCGGGAACAGCTGTCTGTATCATGGCTGTGTTGCTGGTGGAAGTGACAGTAGCGGTCTATTCTTAGATGTGGTGGTGGGGGATTTGGAAGTGGTTTAGGCTCCAAAGGTTTTAAGAATCCTTGCCTTGTCAACTTCTCAAGTACCTTGGACAAAGGTATTCCCAAGTTGGAGAAACGCCGGTTCTTGATGGCAGAAATCTCGGCAGTAGCGGGCTTGGTCTCAGAATGGCCTCCAAAATTCCTCCTATTCTGGCCATAAAACTTTATGTTTTTAGCCTCTTCTTCCTCAATATCCATGACAGTTTCCCTCAACTGTCGGAAATCCGCAATCATTGAAGTCATCCTCCTCAACTTGCCATAGATCGAGGGCTTAGTGTCCTTAATGATCATTTTAATATGGTCATTCTCAGAGGGCCGAGTCTGCATTTTCAGAAGCTGGCTTCTCAAGCAGTCTACATACTCCTTGAAGCTTTCTTCTGGCTTCTGCTTAGTGTTCTCCAAATCACGAAGTGACAATCAATCTCTAAGTCTGTAACATACTGTTTCAGGAATGCATCTGCCAATTCCCTCCAATCCTCCTTAACCTTTCTTTCAAGGCTATGGTACCACACTACGGGTGCCCCCTCAAGTGACATCCCAAACATCTTCTAAGCTTGGCGCTGTGTTAGGCCCACTGAACTCATAACTGACACATATTGTCAGAGGTGGACCCTCGGATCCCCATTCCCATTAAACTTGGCCATATCCGGCATCTTGAACTGAGCAGGCAACTGTTCCTTAAAAGCCATCGCCTCATAGTCTAGTAATTCTTCGTCCTTACCCTTCATCTTACGAGTAACTGACTCAACCTGATCCGGAAGCTTCTGAAATTCTGCCTGAGACCCAATCACTCTGCCTGTTGCATACTCTGCCATGTCATCATCACAAGCGGGGATGTCGTCCCCCAACCCATTCGGAGGCTCCTCACGTCTTACATTCTCAGAGTTTCCCCCAGCACGGGGCACGGCCATATTTGTCATGGCAGTAGTCAAGGCTTGCAATTGTTCAGTAATCTTGGTGAAACCATTATCCAACTGATCTATCCGGGATACCTCATCATCGGATGCACTCATATCTGTTACCGGTCTTTTGGTAAGTCTTCCCTCTTCCCTAACCCAACGGGAACCTTTTATGTCTTTTATAAACATAGGAGTGTTAACATGATGTATGTATGTATGAGATGCATGTAACATATAGACATATTAAATCAATTAAAATTTTCAAACAAATCGACCCATTATCATTTTAGAAGCTTTTGGGCTAACTGTCATAGGATTGAATCCGTCCCAGTTTAAATAGCCCAACGAGTTCATATCTCATGGCAAAGAGCCCAACTAAATCCAAATGGTAATGTTCCGAACACAAGCACAAAGTGGCCCATCAGCACTTAAAAGCCTTTGGCCCAATCGTCATAAAATACGTTCTTGTCCCAATTTAAATGGCCCAACAAGCCCATATCCCATGACAAATGGTCCAAATGGATCCAAACGGCGATGTTCCCAAACACAAGCATAAAAGAAAGATAATGCAAACATAAAACAATAATTTCTACAGAATGACCCATCAACATTTCAGAAGCTTTGGGCCCAATGGTCATAAGGTACGAACTCGCCCCAATTTAAATGGCCCAGTAAGTTCGCATTTCTGACAATAGTCCAACTGCATCCAAATGAGGATGGTCCACAAGCACATACTCAAGGAAATAATTGTTACTTTAACCATACAACCCGGTCTATGGGTGGGTTCGCAAGAGTGTAGACAAAGACTCTCACTGGCGAAGGATGGCCCACAACTAGGTCTCCCCAATCAAGGGTTCGAGCGGCCAAGTGAGCGCACCCTTTTTTTACACTAAGGTACGTGCCAGTGAGCTATGGTGTGTGACCGACTGTCAAATGGATTTCCCGTTGTAGATTCCCCAGAGGGAGGGTGGAGCGAGGCTCACTTAAATACCCAAGCCTCTTAGGCTCTTATCGCTTGGTGTCAGGAATAAACAATGAGTCCTCAAAATTAGTCCATCACAATAGGCTACGAGTAGATGGCTATCTAGGTGCCTTCACAGCTTTTCCTTCTAGAAAGGTAGTGAGTGAAGGAAGACACCAAACCATTACCTAGCCTCAAAATGCCTTTGATTAAACCCTCATTTTATCCACTATAGACACGGTCAATTAGAACATAAATCCAAACATTACAAGACAATATTTCGGGGCCGATTCTCTATCCCCAGTGGAGTCGCCAGACTGTGGGACACAGGATTTGGGGCGACGCATGCTGTTCTAGGCTCGCGGCCTAGTCGGGAGTACGGAGTAGCCATGTGGGACTAAACCGGAGAATAATGGAGTCACAGCCCGGTGTGAACCGGGAAAATGAGATTTAAGGCCGCACTCACCCCTCGCAAGGGAAAACCTCAAACCGTTGGGTTCAGAATGGTCCCTTACTTATGTCATTTGTAATGAAATGATTTGTGTAATAATTTAATCAGGCTTAAGTAACACTTATTTCCAAGAGTATCATGCTTCTAAATCCATATGCACAAAAATAAAACTTACACCTAAATTTGAATATATTTCACATCTAAGATTGCATGCTTGAAAGTACATCAAAGTAGCAACGAACATACAACTTCATTGGCATAATGTATTCATGGAAACACAAGCACACACTAACCACACAAGCACACATGAAGGCGAATCAAATATTTTTATACTCCTACGGACTTAATTACCAGACTTCAGATATAAATATATTTTTTGTAGCATCTTCGATCCATGTAGCGAGCTTTGGGCCAGTGACTCCCAAACCAGTTGGTTTTAGGGCACTAGGTGTTAAAACACCCTTACAGACTTAATAACCCGGATCTTAGATACTTTATTTTTGTACATCATAATTTTTTTTTATTCCATTGCTATTTATAGATGCTTCCTCCAATTAAACTAGAGCACGAAATATTACAAACTTTTCAATTACAGCTCATGTCTGTATGTTTCTATGCATGTTGATAATACCTGCCAACTGAGCATATGAAGATCCATTTTAGTCAGTATTATGGAGAATTTTACAAATTAAATAATTCAAAAGGAAATAAACAAAAGTTAACTTGTTTCGAAAATGGTTTGAGATACGTCTCAGGAGTGGAAATTCCTTACACAGCTATCTCTCACCAATTTCACCTTTTTAGTTAAAACCTAAAAACGCAAAATATTTTTGTAATTTTTGAAAATTTTCCAATTTTTTTGTATTTTTCGAAAAATTTTGGACTAAAAATAAAAACAACACACAAACTAAAAACAAGGTACTGATCAACTAATTCCCTCCCCCAAACCTAAATGAGACATTGTCCCCAATGTCCTAAACAGTAGAAGAAGAGTTTAGAAAATAATACCTGGTTAGTTGAAATTCTACAGGAATTTAAAGGTTAAGATCCAGATTAATCCTACGTCTCTTACCACGATCGTCCTCAGACCAATTTATCTTTGAAAGAATAGGGTCAACTCGTGGTTCATAGGCTATGAGTTGGTCTATTAGATCCGGAGCAGTTCTGGCAGTAAAGAGGAGTTCTTTCAAAGGTTTTGACACGAACCCATTTCTCCGAGCATCATCAAGAAACACACAAAGAAAATCATAAAATCCATCAACGTTGAGCAATCCAAGCGGTTTCTGGTGTATGTTCAGGTTCGCCCAAGATAGTACTATAAAAATTTCCTCCAATGTGCCCAAGCCACCTGGCAAAGCAATAAAAGCATCAGCACAATTAATCATTTCTACCAAACGTTCAGACATACCTGGCACGATCAGTTCCTCTCCATTTGAAGATTCAATAAGATTTGCTTCTGCCAAGGGTTTTGAGATGATTCCCAAAACGTGACTGCCTCCTTCCTGTACGGCCTTTGAAATGATCCCCATTAGTCCAAGATTTCCTCCGCCATATATTAAGTGCATATTCCTTGCAACTAAGACTCGACCCAATTCCTGTGTTGCTTCTATGTATTGTGGTTTAGTACCAACACTACTACCGCAAAACACAGATGTTTTCAACTCGTCTTCTTGAAGTGGCTTCCATGTTTTACTCTGGATGTCTTTAAAAGTGCAATGATGAGTTGAATTTATAATACCTGAAAAGGGTGAGTAAAATAATAGCACTATTACCTGCCGAATGACAATTATTAGTTAAACAAATCGTGATAAAAAAAATCTGGATCCTGTCGGAGAAAATAAAAGAAAACAACAAAACAAATTACATTATTAGGAAAAGACAAAGAGATATAATATTTACAAGAAAAGTAACGGCTTGATTGACGTCTATGCGTCAGGGACAAGCTTCTCATCCAATTTTCTTATAAACTGGCAAACAGGGTCTTTTTGAGTCAGATTCCCGAGACTTAACAATTGTCTTTCTTTTTGAAATTGTGTATGTAATTTGCGAAAGGCTATGTGAACATATCCACTGGGATGCGTCTCAAGAGTCGAAGATATGTCATCCAAAGACTCCTTACTCAAGCCATCCCTAATGAAGTTAATCTTATCTTCGAGTTTATCAGACACCATTCCTAAAGAACGACAACGAGTATTACAAAATATGCGAGCACATTTATAACAAACACACATTCTTTTGGCTCTTCTCTTTTTAGCATATGTGCTCTTTCCTAAACCAGGCAAATGTGAAATAAAAGCGTCAGAAGACTCACCTGCCAATCGGACTCGTGCTTCAATTACGCAACGAATATCATTAGAAACACCGTGAATTGTCAGTAACCTCATCCGTTCTAAGCGAACTTTATAGACTTTCATCAGAGATTTTTGAGGGAGAGAAGGAAATTGCTTGTGAAGATTTGCGATAGCTTCTTCCATCTTGAAATGATTTAATCTGCAAAAACTAAACACACAAAATTAAATTACACCAAATCACAATATATACACAAATTACATGGGTTGCCTCCCTGCGAGCGCTAAGTTTTAAGTCGTCAGCTAGACGTAACTGCGTGAACGTTATGTTGGATCTGAAAGTGTGACACTTTCTTTTTGTCGCTCAAATGATTCTCCCCATTAGTGTTTGACACGCTTTTTTTTAACCTTGAAAGTTTTGTTAGCGTCATGATCATGTATCTCAACGGCTCTTTTTGGTAAAACTTTGGTGATCACAAATGGACCTGACCACCGTGATTTTGGCTTCCATGGGAAGAATTTCACACTTGATTTGTTTAACAGTACCTTCTGTCCTGGTTCCAGTTGTATGCGCACTAACTTCTGATCATGTCTTTTCTTGCCCTTTTCTTTGTACAATTTGGCATCCTCAAAAGGCTGATTGTGAAATTCCTCCAATTCGTTGAACTGGTGGAACTTTTTCTCTTATGTTGCTTGTAGTGCAAGAATTGGCTCCTTCAGTGCAAAAGATGCTTTATCTTTAGGCTCCACATGCAATTGACATGTTTTAAGTTTGTCAGTAGAACTTTGTCTTTCATCAGAGTTCAGAATGGTACTGTGTATCACATCGAGTTTGAAACATTCCTCCTTCTTTTCATCATCTGGGAAATTCATGGCCTTGAAAACATTAAATGTTACTTCTTGGTCCTGTACCCTCATGGTTAGTTCTCCTTTTTGTACATCAATAATCGTTCGACCTGTAGCTAAGAATGGTCTCCCGAGGATGATTGGCATGTCTGCGTCTTCTTCCATATCAAAGACAATAAAATCTGCTGGGAAAATGAATTTGTCAACCTTGTGTTGGACAAAATGACCCATAGCTTCACTATTTGTACAGATCACGGTGTTGTTGTACAAATTAACTATGTGACAAGGAAATTGCACTCTCATCATTTGTGATTAGATCACCGTAAATGAATAAATGAAGAGAGGTCCATATGATTAGTTCCTGGATTGAGAATGATATGAGACAGTATCAATCCCCGAAGGATTAATCATTAAATATCCCTAGCCGGAGTATTATCGAGACAGGACATCGATAATGCGGAATAGGCTAGTATTGCACTTGTGAGCGTTGTGAGGGCACAACGACATAGTTCTCATATATATAAGTATTGGATACTAATGCAAGTGCGATAGGAGGTCGTGTTTCACCGATAGTACGGGTAACAGCTTCACTCTAGATAGACCCCTCGGAATCCCATTGGTATTATGACTATGTGTCTATGGGAGGCCGAAATCAAGGTAGGTGTGTATGGTCTTAACCTGAGACTTACATCGCTAATACTTACGATAATCGATAGACTTTGGTCTTGGTGGTACAGGGCTTTAACCGGTTCTACGTACACCACTTCTGGGTTTATCAGAGAGTCGTAGTGTATTGGGTGTGATGTCAAGACGGAAGTATCACTTCAGTCATATTGAGATGATGTCACGCAGGATACGGTATTAGTGCTCTTAAGTGTTGCGCAACCATCGGGATATTATGACTAGGTCATACATATCCGATTATAGAGACTAGTTACCAGACATCCGACATGTGCTTCGGACGGGGCAGACACTTATCCAGCCCCAGCCCTAGCACGTGACTATCCGATACTGGGCCGATATACACAATACTACGGTATACTACGCTTGATACAGATCTATATATTCCTGTAAGAATATTTCTGGAGAATTGGGTAGGCATGGCGCTTTGCTAGAAGCCAACCTTGTCTTGTAAATCGGTATAACGTAGTACGAGGTACTAACGTGTTCGGATAATCCGACGACCGTATTTACTGCCAACATATCCGGAGATCTCATGGGTCGCTTCCTGAAGATTCACCGATGATGTATAACTCGCACTTTAATTAATCTGGGATTAATTAGAAGAGAGAGAGAAAATTAATCTGGGATTAATTGCGGAGATATTTTATCTGGGATAAAATATTAATAAAGAGAGAGAACGATTAATTTGGAATTAATCGATAAAATAATATATTCGATATATTATAAGAAATTGGATTTCGACGCGGAATTAAAATTAGATTTTAATTCGGGCGAACGGATTAATTTAGAATTAATTCGTTAGCGACGTGAATAGTGATTTCGCTAGGCGTAATCATTTAATTACGACGCGACGGAAAATTCGTTAATTTGGAATTAGCGAACCCGAGCCCGAGATTGATTGCGAGCGCATTCGCATTTCGAATTCGAGCGCGGCACGCAAGTCACATCAAGCGTCAAATCACTGGTCGCATCAATTGTCAAATCATTGTCACTTTGAGTGATGTGACATGACAAGTTGTCACTTTAATAAAGTGACTTGATGTAAAAGTAGAAGTGATGGGTAAAAGAATGATGAAAAGCATTATTGCTTTTATTTTTTGACTTTTGAATATGAAAAGGTTTGGTATATATGTTTTATTTATTTTTGGAAAATAAATGAATAATATATATTACATTTTTTCTTTTCCTCTTTTACAAGATTCGTCCTCTTCTCTCCTCATCACGATCTCTCATCTCCCTCTCTTTTCTTCTTCCTTTCTCACGGCTTTAAGCCGATTTCTTGACAAACGTTTCTGGTTTGACCGAAATTTTGAGAAGCAATGAAGAAGAAGAGTAGTGCTAGCACACATATGGGTTATGTATGGTGATAGGGAAACGAATTTGTGAGCATGGAAAAGCTTGAAGCTTGGAGCTTCAATGGGACATCCAGCCGATGATGAACATGGAGGAGGAAAACAGCCCCCACCGTGCACTCCACTGCAGTTCCAGAAGCCATTGCCGAGCTTCACAGAGGCAAAAACGCAACTTGTTCTTCATTTCATCAAAACCCATCAATGTGAGTATGTATTCCGCCTTACTCCTTTGTGTATTCAACTCGTTTTTATGCATGTTTGTGATCCTTGGGACTTGATTGAAACTCAACAATGGTATCTTGAGCTATTGGTTGCATAAAACGAATTAGGGTTCTTGAGCAAAATTTGGGGCTTTTTGATTTAAGCATGATTTTAACAAATTGTTTGTTTAAGAATGCTTGTATATGATTTAATTAGAGTTATATGTAATCAATTTGAAAAAAATTAATTGGATTGATTTTCCCCAATTTGCTTAATGTTGGCCAAAACTTTAAATTTGGGTAAAATGTTTGTTGAGCATGATTTGAAAAATTGTTGTTTAAGTATGCTTATAACATGTTAATTGATTTTGTGGACCAATTTGTTGAAAATTGATTTGGAATTATTTTCCCCAAATTATTCCCTTGGCCGAATGTATTGGTTAATTTTGATTCTTGGAATTTTTTGGTTTTGATTCATTGGATGAGTTAGAATCAGTAGGATGATGTTAATTTTGGTCAATTGGATTGTACTTTGAATTGAACATAAATCCCCAAAATTCTGTGTTGGCCGAATTGGACTTATTGCCCTAATGTCTTGGTATTTTTGATTTTGTTACATTGGATGTGATATGAAATCATTTAGGATGTTGATTTAATGTTGATTAGGTTCAATTGGATTGAAACAAAATTGGACACAAAATCCCTCCTTGGCCGAGAGCTTTGAAGCATGTAAATGGGTTTGATTTTCATTTGTGTGTTGGACATATAATAATGAATTGAGCATGATTAATTGGACTAATTTAGTGTTTTGGAAATGTTGATTTAGTGATTAATAATGTAATGCACTTTAGGTAATTAAATTGGGAATTGGATTTTTGAATTTAATTATTGGGCTTAAAATGGATTTGGGCTTTTAATGTTTTATTGGGTTTATTGGGCTTGTTTTACAAGTTGGTTTAGGCCAAATGGTTGGATCCAATTAGGCCCAAAACCTTCCAAAAGCCCAAATGCAACTAATGAACCTTTAACGTTTAATTGGGCCTAATGGGCCAAATTAATTTATGGGCTTATGGGTGGTAACTCCCGGATTGGACTTTGGTTGCGGGTTTGACCCGAGTTGACCAAAAGTCCACGCCTCAAGAAATTAATTAAAAGCCCATTGGACTTTAATTAAATTAATATTGGATATTAATCGGGCTTTGAGACCCGTAACGATTAAATTTGGAATTTAAGTCGTAAAGGTTTATTTTATAAAGTGTAATATTTAATTTGGAATTAAATAATGAATTAGAATTAAATACGTATTAAATTGGATTTAATCATGTAATTTAATTTTATTGAGAAATCGTACTTTGAGTACGTGTTCGCAATACGAGTTTGACTCGAACAAAATCAAATCTTGTTTGAACATTGGATGATCACTAATTATCAAGATTAATTAATTTGATTGATTGATAACATGCTTGTATGAATACATGGTTGTGATGTTTGAATAATGTATATCGGATGGATATTAGATGGGTGGGGCGATTTTAGAAATTGTTGTAATAAATTTGATTTATTAATTGGACCTGCGTGTCCAGCCTTATCTCCTATATTCTTTGTATTCTCTTCTCACCTATTCCCCTCCATGTAAATGAGGTTTCTTTAGAAGTGTAGTGTAACGGGTAGTAGAAGAAATATTTGTGCTAGCGGGAGAGAGAGAGAGAGAGTGAGAGATTTGATCTAGGATCAATGTAAAATATCCATCCGCATATCATTATTATTTTACATATGCGCTTTATTATGTGTTTAGAATGCATGTTTAAGGGTGTATGATGATGAGACCTTAACAAAGATAATTAAAATTGGTAGCCAATTTGCACGCGAAAAACCCTCGTTAAATATCAAGCGTTTATTTTCCTTCCATTGAGTGATTCTTACTCAAGATCCGAGATTGGCAGGGTTGGCCAAAGTCAAGCCCTTGTCCGTCGAAGATGTGTTTTAATCACGAGGCTTTGTTCCATATCGGTGTCGTGTCCAAGTTGTGGTTTGTTGGCCAAAGTCAAGACCACTTCTTGTCCATTGACATTGATTACGAAGCTTCCATGTCAATGGGTCCGCGCTTGACTGGGATCACTAGGTTTGTTGTGCCAAAGCCAAGGCCTAGTTGATTCAGAGGAAAAAAGGTTAGGTATACATTCGATGTATAGGCATATATAAGATATATGTTTGGGACTTGGATGTCCACCTACTGGATCTAGGAGTTGGATGAGATCCAATTGATCTTCGAGATCTACCTAGTTAATTATCATACAATTTGTTGGCCAAAGTCAAGATTGTGTGATATTTAACGGGATCCTAGCCCACTAGGAAACACGGTTTCCCGAGTACTCGACAGAGGGTTAGAGGCTCGACGAAAAATAGTGGGAGGCAAGAATTGAATTTGCAATACTCGTTCAATTACTCGCCATACGCGCTCATTTAAATTATTTCGTCATTAGATTAAATGTTAGTTGGACTAATATTTAAATTGTTGTTTTAATAAACAGTTGGACTGTATTATACTTGATTATATATAATTGGATTATATTAATCAATATATTTGAATTAATTAATTTCAGTTTACAGTTGATTTTATAATTGGATTATAGTAATCAATGTAATTGAGGTTAATTAATTTGGATTATATTTGATTATATAGTTGGACTATTATAATCATTATAATATATATAGTACCACTAATCGTTGATTAAATAGTTGGACTATTGTAATCAAGATAAAATTGAAAAGTTGGATATTTAAAATATAATCTGGGATTAAAATATTTTAGATAATTGGGAATAAATAATAGGTTACTTTATTTGATAAAATAACTTATTATACCTTAAGCCCAAAATTAAGCAAAATAAGTAGAGCATAAAATTTGGAAGATTTATGTGATGATGACTTTAATGCTTAATTTAATATACTTGTCATAAATCTAATTTTAGATTTAAGAAGTATTAAATTGCAATTTATAATTCTTGGAGAATTAATTGACTATTCTAGAGGAGATAAAGTCAAAGTTTGCAATTGGGCATGTAGCACGAGGTGCACATCGTTTCGATATTCTAAGAACCCAAGGCTTGGCCTAAGGTTTCTGAAATATTGAAAGGATAATTGACATATCCCAAAGTGACTACCATTTGGATATGGCAGACACGAAGGAATTAAAGAAAGGGCGAGGCTCTAACTTTAAAAATATTTGTCTTAGTTATGTTCACAGCTAGTATTGAAATTAGATTTTAAATACTTAGTGTGGTACATAAAATATATGTATTGATGTTCAGAATCTGCTTTGAGCAGGATACTGACTTCAAGCTGAGATTGCTCTGCGAATCGGAAACGGGACGAAAGTCGCTGTTTCGACCGTAGATACCTAAGTTTAGGAACTACCCTTTGGGTATATACTTAAATTAGGAACTGTTATAATGTAACTAGTTTGACTAGAGACATTATCTCTATATCAGTGTTTAATCCGTTGCGGATAAAACCTTTAATTATAGAACACTAAGTGTTTTATTATATAAAGATGATACTGAGATAAATACATTAGATGTAAATAACAGAATTTATATTTGAATATAAATAAAATCTCAAACATATAAAATGACAAATAAATAGCTCAAATTGATTTGATCAATAGAGACTTATTTGTGGCATTGTTGTCTGGGACACAATTATACAAGACTCGTATATCCACACTTTTGAAGAGTGGGTACTAGGACTGATTTGACTATTCAAATAAAGTCTACGAATCTAGTTTGTTAGGTAAAGTACCTAAAACACTGTTACTTGGTAATAGTGTAAGTGCCACCGATCTGTTAGCCCTATTCATGGTGAAGTAAGTGGGCCCATATCTAGCTAGGCTAGATGTGAACATGAATATTTCGTGACCCTAACGGATGTGGCATCACGTTATGGTTATGTGTTTCTTTTGAAGAACACAAATCGGAAACTTTTAGAGTTTCGACACGAAATAGACAAACAGATCGGCTATAGTATTATGCCGCCACGGTAAGACCGTAATGGAAAATACTTAAGCAGTAAGTTTCTTATATACTTGAAAGAGTATAGTATTCTTTCAAATGAGGACTCCTCCCGGAACACGTCAAAGTGACGGTGTGTCCGAACGGATTAACCGAATCATGTTAGACATGATAAGGCTAATCATGAGTCGCTCTGAGCTACCATTTCCTTCAACGGATAAGTTTTAACAGTGCAATAACTTATTTAGAATAAGGTTCCATATAAATCTGTTTGACAGATGTCATATAGGATATGAACAGGGAAGAAACAAGGTTTCTCATTCCTGATAATTTGGGTATGCCAGGCATAACGTTTGGATGATACCAAACTAAGGACCCAAATTGGATAAGTGCCAATATAGGTTATCCTAAGGGAAACCATAAGTATAGTACTTGTAAATCTCACATGAGAACAATGTGATTGTTGCTCACCATGCGGTTTTCCTGAGAGGAATACCGATATGCAGTGGTCAGTGGGAGGATGGAGGATAGTGATACTCGATGAAAATCGGAGTAATACTGTTCAAGGCACGAAGTCCTTAATGGAACACAAATATTCATCTATGATGAATCTATACCATTAATCTTCAATACACAAGAAACTGCGTAGATCGGAGAGTCAGAAAACAACCTAGGGTATGGGTTTCTGATCTCACCTCATAAAGATGTAATCTTTTAAGGTATACCAACTGACTACGTTTGAGGAAGTGATACAAGGTATCGACTCCCTATTATGGACAAAGTGCCATGATCCGAAATGGATTCCATGTATAACAACTATTTTGGATACTAGTTGTTGTACCACGCATTGTGCCTATTGGTACATTAAACGTCTTCAAGGAAGACATACATGGAAGGCAACATACCAACGTACAAAGCTGGGCTTTTGACGGAAAGGTATCGTTATCAACATTGTGTTATAACGGTTCAACCTTTTACCTGTTGCCATGGTAAATCCATTTTGAAGATGCTTGTTGATAACTGCATATTTCATTTATGAAATGTGTCAGTTGCAGATCAAAATCGCTTTCCTGAAAAGGAAACCTTTTGGAGGATGTTTAAACATTCTGACGATTTTGTATAACCAACAAACAAGGTTTGGGTTTATTCGATCCATGTTTGGATTGAAACAAGCATAAGGTTCTTGGAACTGACGTTTTGAAATAATCATAATGGTTTATGATTTGACTCAAAACGAAATAATTCTTGTGTATATAAGGAGGTTAGTGGGGGAGGGCACTGACAATGAAATTCCCATAAAGCAATTGATGAAAGCTTGGCTTTCATAGATATTCTTTCATAGAAATTCTCCGTAGAATTCTGGGGAGTAACAACCTTTATTCAAGGAATAAAGATCTACTGGGATAGATTTGGAGTTGTTAACACTCTCTGGAAATTGTACATTTAAAATGTACTTGTATTGGTGTCTCATACGCTTCGAGCATATGGAGTCACAATCGGGTCAATCCAAGTGATAGTCACTGGATTGAAGATTAAGAACATCTGTTAGTATCTGAGAGAACTAAAGATGTTGTCTTAAACTATGGAGATGGAGAACTTGAAGTGACTAGGATCACTGCTGCAAGTTTCCAAACGGTAAATACTGCGGTACTATAAAGTTTGAATAACGGGACAGTAAGCTGGAAATATTCCGAGCAAGATAACTGTTGCCGAATAAACAACAAATGCGGATTATTGCTGCAGCTGAGGCAGCAGCAATAGAAGCCATTTGGATCGATAATAAATCTAATTAAATTAGATATAGTTCTTTTAGCAGCTGAGCTAGGCGTCAGCACAGGCTAAGGAATTAAAGGTCTCATCGACGATCCAGATATATACTTCTATATCATCTGATTCGTTCGGATCATACATCGTGGCGATGTGATGATCGTATAAATCGCGTCAGAAGATAATTACGCAAATCCGCTGACGAAAACCTTTCCTCAGCAATTTGAGCGAACCGTACATAGTTCGGGTGTGTTAGACACTCGAGTGACTGGCTATGTGCCAAGTGGGAGATTGTTGGACAAAATGACCCATAGCGTCACTATTTGTACAGATCACGGTGTTGTTGTACAAATTAACTATGTGACAAGGAAATTGCACTCTCATCATTTGTGATTAGATCACCATAAATGTATAAATGAAGAGAGGTCCATATGATTAGTTCCTGGATTGAGAATGATATGAGACAGTATCAATCCCCGAAGGATTAATCATTAAATATCCCTAGCCGGAGTATTATCGAGACAGGACATCGATAATGCGGAATAGGCTAGTATTGCACTTGTGCGCGTTGTGAGGGCACAACGGCATAGTTCTCATATATATAAGTATTGGATACTTATGCAAGTGCGATAGGAGGTCGTGTTTCACCGATGGTACGGGAAACAGCTTCGCTCTGGATAGACCCCTCGGAATCCCATTGGTATTATGACTATGTGTCTATGGGAGGCCGAAATCAAGGTAGGTGTGTATGGTCTTAACCTGAGACTTACATCGCTAATACTTACGATAATCGATAGATTTTGGTCTTGGTGGTACAGGGCTTTAACCGGTTCTGCGTACACCACTTCTGGGTTTATCAGAGAGTCGTAGTGTATTGGGTGTGATGTCAAGACGGGAGTATCACTTCAGTCATATTGGAGATGATGTCACGCAGGATACGGTATTAGTGCTCTTAAGTGTTGCGCAACCATCGGGATATTATGACTAGGTCATGCATATCCAATTATAGAGACTAGTTACCAGACATCCGACATGTGCTTCGGACGGGGCAGACACTTATCCAGCCCCAGCCCTAGCACGTGACTATCCGATACTGGGCCGATATACACAATACTACGGTATACTACGCTTGATACAGATCTATATATTCCTGTAAGAATATTTCTGGAGAATTGGGTAGGCATGGCGCTTTGCTAGAAGCCAACCTTGTCTTGTAAATCGGTATAAACGTAGTACGAGGTACTTACGTGTTCGGATAATCCGACGACCGTATTTACTGCCAACATATCCGGAGATCTCATGGGTCGCTTCCTGAAGATTCACCGATGATGTATAACTCGCACTTTAATTAATCTGGGATTAATTAGAGAGAGAGAAATTAATCTGGGATTAATTGCGGAGATATTTTATCTGGGATAAAATATTAATTAAAGAGAGAGAACGATTAATTTGGAATTAATCGATAAAATAATATATTCGATATATTATAAGAAATTGGATTTCGACGCGGAATTAAAATTAGATTTTAATTCGGGCGAACGAATTAATTTAGAATTAATTCGTTAGCGACGTGAATAGTGAATTCGCTAGGCGTAATCATTTAATTACGACGCGACGGAAAATTCGTTAATTTGGAATTAGCGAACCCGAGCCCGAGATGATTGCGAGCGCATTCGCATTTCGAATTCGAGCGCGGCACGCAAGTCACATCAAGCGTCAAATCACTGGTCGCATCAATGTCAAATCACTTGTCACTTTGAGTGATGTGACATGACAAGTTGTCACTTTAATAAAGTGACTTGATGTAAAAGTAGAAGTGATGGGTAAAATGTGAAAAGCATTATTTGTTTTTGTTTTTTGACTTTTTGGAATATGAAAAGTGTGTATATATGTTTTATTTATTTTTGGAAAATAAATGAATAATATATATTACATTTTTTCTTTTCCCTCTTTTACAAGATTCGGTCCTCTCTCTCTCCTCATCACGATCTCTCATCTCCCTCTCTTTTCTTCTTCCTCTTCTCACGGCTTCAAGCCGATTTCTTGACAAAATTTCTGGTTTGACCGAAATTTGAGAAGCAAATGAAGAAGAGTAGTGCTAGCACACATATGGGTTATGTTATGGTGATAGGGAAACGAATTGTGAGCATGGAAAAGCTTGAAGCTTGGAGCTTCAATGGTGACATCCATGGCCGAATGAACAATGAGGAAAACAGCCCCCACCGTGCACTCCCTGCAGTTCCAGAAGCCATTGCAGAGCTTCACAGGAGGCAAAAACGCAACTTGTTCTTCATTTCATCAAAACCCATCAATGTGAGTTTGTATTCCGCCTTACTCCTTTGTGTATTCATCTCGTTTTATGCATGTTTGTGATCCTTGGGACTTGATTGAACTTCAACACCTTGACCAGTACATCCTCAACTACTCCTCTGGACATATGAGGTTTTATCAGCAAGTTGTAGTTGAGACTGAAGTTGCCATTTATTTCTCCAATCGCAGTTTCCTAAAAAATGAAAAAGGCATCAAGTTAACACTTGCACCTAAATCACATAAGCCTTACCAAGTTATGTTCTCCTATGACGCAAACAAGAAACAGTGAAACTGCCAGATCTTTCAACTTCGGGGAAGTTTCCTGAATGATGCATTGCATTCTTCTGTACTGCTACGTTCTCGTAATCTCCCAATCTCCGTTTTGTGAAAGAATATCTTTCATGAATTTTGGCATAGGTGGGCATTTGTTCCAAGCTTCTGTATATGGAATGTTGATATGCAGTTTTGAAGATCTCCAGGAACCGAGAAAACTGCTTGTCCAATTGTTCTTCTGAAGACGTTGAGGAAAAAGTGGAGGTGAAGTGATCTGTTCTTTTTCCTTGCTTCTTTTTTCTCCATCTGTTGCTTTGTTTTCTTTTGATCTTCCTCAGCAGCTGTTTTGGCTCCAATATTTTTATTGATTTCAGTACCGCTTTTTAACATGATGGCATGACATTGCTCATTCCCCATGTTCCTTGGATTTGGCTCTGTGTTGCTAGGAAGGGTACCTGGCGGTCTGTAATTCTGAGCATTGGCTAGTTGTCCGATTTGATTCTCTAGTGCTTTGATAGAGGCTAAATGGCTTTGAGTCAATGCTACTTGATTTTGAAACATAGCATCATATCTTGCTGCTAGAGAGTCGTGTTTTGCTTCCATCTTTTTCAAGTAGGTCAACACTTCTGTTATTCCTGGTTCATTTGCCTGCTCCTGGCCTTTGTTCTGTTGTTGGAATTCAGGTGGTGGATAGTTCTGTTGTTGACCTGAATTATTGCTCCATGCGAAATTAGGATGATTCCTCCATCTTGGGTTGTAGGTGTTGGAATATGGATTGTTCCCCTGTCTGTTGAAATTGTTGACATAATTCACCGTCTCTTCATGTTCATCTCATGTAGTTGTAGGTGTTGGAATATGAACCTGAAACAAAAGAAAACAACAACAATAAGTAACAAGAAATTAGATAAAAGTAACTTATCCAACCCCGAAACTAATAGTGAAAGATAAATAAGTCCCCGGCAATGGTGCCAAAAACTTGACCGGTGTTTTCACACGCATATAACGCAAGCGCACGTATCATTCAAATAGTATAAAAAATATCGATCCCACGAGGACTTAAAACCTATTGTTATTAACTTATGAAGTCAAATATTTACGACTATCTAATGGATTGGTTATTGATTGGATGGTGACTTTAAACTTAAAACAAGTAAATGAAATTGTTTGAAAGTAGATCTAGGAAAATTCAATTTTATAAAACTATCCAAGGTTGTGAATCTTTCCAATATCATATTTAAAGATGAAATAGTTATCTTATGGTTGTGTAATATATTGGTTTATTAACCTGGAACACGAAATTATGTAAAAGCCTCTTCCGATGGTTAGATACAAACACCCAATGTAACCTAATTAATCATATTCCTATGTCAATTAAGTTATCTGAATTCATTAAGATAAAGTTCCAATTATGGCTACCCCCTCCCGACAGGTATATTCTTATCCTATAAGGAAATCTATTAAAGGGTTATCTATCCTCAAGGAATATCGTGGCCCATAAAGTCTAAGGTCTTAAACCTAAAATCCCTTTTCCAAGTTCATTTTAAGTTTACTGAATCAATCTTATTAATGGCAAGTTAGCAAGATGCATTAAGACTAAGGCTTAGTAAATAAACGTTTATATTACCCAAACCGTAATTTAACCCCCTATAAACCGGTGATATTGGACTTCATCACAACCCCAGATAACTGACTTAGTTACTACACATATTTAGAAGTAGTAAAAACTTAAATAAAATAAAAGACATAAAAAAAATTGTTTGAAATTAAATACTGAAAAGTAAATGACGGAAAGTAAATGCTGAAAATTAAATACTGAAAATTAAATGCTGAAAAATAAAAGCTAGAAAGTAAATGATGAAAAGTAAATGTCGGAAGGTAAATAAAGTAAAAGTATAATAAAAGAAAATGATGAGGTAAAAAGATCCACTTTTATTACTTCTATTTTAGATATCTCCCTTAATATAATATATTAACTTTGCATGATAATTACCAACCAGCCATATAGGTGGTATCCAGATTAATTCAAATTAATAATTAATTACCAACCGACCAATCAGGCGGTATCCATTTTAGTCAGGTTAGAACTAATTTAAATAATTACCAACCGACCAATATGGCGGTATCCTCGTTAAGTCATGTTTTAACTAGTTTATATATTATAATTAAGGGAGATTAATCTAAATATTAGTAATGAAAGTTTTACCTTTTACCCCAGCATGTGGGAGTTACCTCCTCATTACTGAAAAGTAAATTGCTCAAAAGTAAAGAAAAGAAAAGAAAGTATTGTGCGTAAAAGTAAATTGCAGAAAGTAAATACTGAAAAGTACAGAAAAGAAAGTGCAAAAGCGGAAATTAATTACCGAAAGCTGTAAAAAAACAAACACGATACAATCTTCTTAGTATTCTTAAGGAATTCCTTAGAAGAAAATATTATTTTACAAATGAAATGGCTTGGTATTTATAGGCAAAATTTTGCCTCCACCAAATCCATTATTAATTTCTCCACTAATTGCTCCACTAAATTCATTATTAATTGCTATCATGTTTGGTGGGAGTTTGACTATTTTTATTTTTTTATTTTTTTATTTTTTTATTTGCATTGAAAATGACTTTAATAATTACGCATAACACACTTTTGGATGTTTCATCAATTTCGGTCCAGCCATATTCAGAATTGGAAATTATTTTGTTTTTCAACATTGTAGATCTTTGAGTCTTTTTTAATCTGGAACTTGAATCAGCTCAATCCGATATCGGAGTAAAACGATATGCCTAAAATACGACAATTACGTAAAATTGGAATTTCCGAAACTGTACTTCGTTAGAACGCCCTTTCAAGTTTCCAATCTCCAAAATTAATATGTCAAGTCCAATTTTTACCCTTATTTGACCCACATTTCGTCCTAAATGATTCCATTGAGTCCCAATATTATATTATCTTCAAAATAAACTAAAACACATCAAAATATTCATCAAACCCGAGAAACTAAACAAAATATTAAGTAAAATGGGCGGTAAATATTGATATATTTTCCTCTCATCAATATGCGGATGGATATATAAAACAATTTATTCCTAGAAAAAATCACTCTCTCTTTCCTCTCTCCCACTAGCATTTTACATTCTTCTACCCAATTACATAACACTAAAAGAAACCTCATTTGCATTGAGGGGAATTGGTGAGAAGATAAATACAAAGAGATAAGGAGGTGAAAGGCTGGACACGTAGGTCCAATTTCAAATAAATACCATACTTACAACAATTTCCAAAATTGCCCCCACCCAACTAATATCCATCCGATATACATTATTCATACAAATACATCCAAGTATTCACACAAAGCTTGTTGTTCAATCAATCTAATCCAATTAATTAATCTTTGATTAATGACCATCCAATGTTCATACAACGAATTGATTTGCGCGAGTCCAACTTTTTTAGAAATAAATACTCAAAGTACGTATTCTTGAATTATATCGAATTACAATTTTAAATCCAATTCAAATTGTATCCAATACTAATTCGTGTTTAATTCCAAATTAAACAATTACACTTTTAATAGTGGCTTTTAGACTTGGATTCCAAATCCAATCCAAATGGGTCTCAAAGGCCCAATAGCATCAAATGTCAATTCAATTAAAGTTCAATGGGCTTTCAATTAATTCTTTAGGCATGGGCTTTGGCCATTATGGATCCAACCCAAGATGTCAAGGCCCAATTTATGTCATATTTTGGACTTTATGGAAATGGTTTTAGGCCCAATTGGATCCAACCCAATTGTCCAAAACCAAACTTGGCCCAACCAAGCCCATTAGCTCAAATATAACAAATTAGCCCAATCCAATTTTAAAGACTAATTTATATTAACATAATATTCCAAATATCACATTAATTTTAGTTAAAGTGTAATTAACACAATTAATCTATTAATCTAATATTTCCAAATTATTAATTAATCAAATTAATCATGTTTAATATTTCAATTCATGTCCAACATAAATTGAAGTAAAATCATTTCTTCCAACATGCTCACACTCATGGCAACCACATGAAATTAACATCCAATTTTGATTTCAATCCAATTAAATCAACAATTAACATTCAATTTCATGCCATTTAGCACATCCAATTGTCAAATTCAAAAAATCACCATGAGCTTTTCTAGGGTACCATTCGGCCATGGTAGTGAATTTGGGGAAAATTAATCTAATCAATTTTTCACAAATCCTATAATGCACAAATCCAATTCATTATCATCTAAACACAACCAAACAACCTATTTGGAAAAATCATGTTCCAAGCAAAAATACCCAAATTAAAGTTAAGAACCCTAAAATTCAAATCAAGTTAGATTGGCTCTTGATACCATTGTAAGTGTCCTAGACATGCCCAAGGTCTCTAAACATGATATGTGTGTGAATAAATCAAATGGACTTACGGAAATACTCACTTTGATCGGATGAGAAAAATTGAAATCTTTCTTTGTTGTAGAAGCTCCAAGCTTTATTGTAGAGTTCCAAACTCTTGGGTGAGTTTCCCTATAACCTTTCTTTGACTCCTTTAAGTGCTAGCTTGAACAAAATTGAAAGAAAATTTTCCTCCAAGGAAGAAGAAGTTTCGGCCATGTAGAGAGAAAAGGAGAGAGAGATGAGTGAATAGTAATACTTTCTAAAAGTGTTTTTTTTTTGTTTTGTATTGTTGAGTGTTTAAATAATTAAAACACTAATGCCAACTACCACCATCACAATTTTGAAAAGTGATGTGAGTTGTGGGTACACAACACTCTTTGGGCTCTGTTCATTTAATCCGACTGAATGAACTTTTCATCGATACGTAATTAAATCCAATTTAATTAAATAATAATGCCTAGCAAAATTATTACGAAAGTCGCTTACGAATTAATTCCAAATTCGCTTGAATTAAAACCTAATTTTAATTTCGTATTAAAATCCAATTTCAATTAATATATCTGAAATATTATTTTATCCCAATTAAATAAATTAAATACTAAAATCCAATTTAACTATTAAATTTACTTTGCCGATTAATTCCAAATTAATTGCATTCTCTCTTCTATACGAATTTAAGCCCAGGTAAATTCTTGCCGTAATTAATCCGAGATTAATTTTCTCTCTCATAATTAATCTCATATTAAATATGTTCGAGTCAAATGTCATCGGTGAATATTTGGGAAGCGATCTAAGAGATCCATGGATATGTTGCCATTAAATACGGTTTTCGGACTATCCGACACGTGCGTACCCCGTACCACGTTCTCACCGAATTACAAGACAAGGTTGGCTTCTAGCAAAACACCGTGCCTACCCAATTCTCCAGAAATATTCAACAAGGAATATATAATCTGTATCAGGCATAGTATACTATGTATTGCGTAATATGATCCAATATCTGATTTCACATGCTAGGCCTAGGGCTGGAATTGTGTCTGCCCCGTACGAAGCATATATCGGATCATTAGTAACTAATATCTGTAATCGGATAATCATGACCTAGTCATACTATCCCGATAGCTGTAACATTTAAGAGTACTAATTCTGTATCATGCATGATCATCATCTCCATATGACTGAAGTGATACTTCCATCTTGACATCACACCCAATACATTACGATTCTCAGTATACCCAGAAGAGGCGTACACAGAACCTGTTAAAGCTCCGGATGACCAAAACCAAAGCGTATTGATTGTCGCAAGTATTAGCGATGCAAGTCTCAGGTTAAGACCATATACACCTACCCTGATTCGGATTCCCATAGACACATAGTCATACTACCAATGGGATTCCGAGGGGTTATCCAGAGCGAAGTTGTTCCCGGTCCAACGGCTAACAGAACCTCATATCACACTTGCATAAGTATCCAATACTTAAATATATAAGAACTATGACGTTAAGCTTCTATAACACGCACAAGTGTAATACTAGTCTATTTCGCATTATCGATGTCCAATCTCGATAATACTATGATGTAGCGACGCTGTCCAGGATCGCGGCCCATCAGGAGTACGGAGTAGCCCGCGGGGGACTAAACTGGAGAATAAGGGAGTCACCACCCAGTGTGAACTGGGAAATAATTTAAGGCTGTACTCACCCCTCGCAAGGGAAGACCTCAAATCGTTAGGTTCGGAAGGGTCCCTTACTTATGCCAATTGTAATGAACGGGTTTACGCAATGATATAACCAAGTCTTATGCAACACATGCAGGATAATTCAAATAACACACAACTTTGCACACCCATAGACATAAAGATGAAGACAAATGCATGATTCCACAAGTATATTAAACAAAGAAACGTGATAATCTAAATTAACAATAATAATCGAAATGTTAATAACAATGGCGGATAATCAAGTGCATAATGTAAAAGAAATTATCAAAGAGGCAAACATGTATAAAACATAATAAAGGAATATGTCCAGTGTGTTCGCGTTCGTGTAGAGTTTGGAAACGTGTTCGAACGGAGTGAGGCAGAATGCACGCGTTCGTGTAGCATTCAGAAATGCATTCGAACGGGATGGGATGTGATGCATGCCAAGACAGAATGCATGCGTTTGAATGGGATAAGGCCGAATGCATATATTCGAGTAGCGTTTGGAAACGCGTTCGAACAGATTGGGGCAGAATGTATACGTTCGTGTAGCGTTCGAAAACACGTTCAAATGTATTTACAAAACTAACATAACTAGGGACATAAACATGCATACTTGAATATTCCCGAGTTGTACGTGTTGGAAAATTATGACCCATAGCATCACTATTTGTACAGATAATGGTGTTGTTGTACAAATTAACTATGTGACAAAGGAAATTGCCCTTTTATCATTTGTAATTGGATTACCTAGATGTATAAATGATAGAAGGTCCATATGATTAGTTCCGGATTGAGATGATATGAGACAGTATCAATCCACGAAGGTTTAATCATTAAATATCCCTAGTCAGAGTATTATCGAGATTGGACATCGATAATGCGTAAAAGACTAGTATTACACTTATGCGCGTTATGGGAGCATTACGACATAGTTCTCATATATTTGGGTATAAGATACTCTTGCAAGTGTAATAGGAGGTTGTGTTTACTGATGGTATGGAAACAGCTTCGCTCTGGATAAACCCCTCGGAATTCCATTGGTAGTATGACTATGTGTCTATGGAAGTCGGAATCAGGGTAGGTGTATTTGGTCTTAAGCTGAGACTTGCACAGCTAATACTTGCGACAATCAATATACTTTGGTTTTGGTCGACCAGGGCTTTAACAGGTTCTGTGTACGCCTCTTCTGGGTATATTGAGAATCGTAGTGTATTGGGTGTGATGTCAAGATGGAAGTATCACTCCAATCATAGTGGCGATGATGATCACGTATGATACGGAACTGGTGCTCTTTTGTACTGCAGTCATCGGGATAATATGACTAGGTCATGATTATCCGATTATAGAGACTAGTTACCAGAGATCCAACATGTGCTTCGTACGGGGCAGACACAATTCATCCCCAGGCCTAGCACGTGACATCCGATACTAGATAGTAATACGCAATACTACGTATATTACGTCTGATATAGATTATATATTCCTTTAAGAATATTTCTGGAGAATTGGGTAGGCACGGTGCTTTGCTAGAAGCCAACCATGTCTTGTAAATCGGTAAAAATGTAGTTCTAGGTACGTACGTGTTCGGATAGTTCGACGATCGGATTTACTGCCAACATATCCGGGGATCTCATGGGTCGCTTCCCGAAGATTCACCGATGACGTATGATAAGAGAGAGAAAATTAATCTAGGATTAATTACGGAGATATTTTATCTGGATAAAATATAATTAAAGAGATATAACGATTAATTTGGAATTAATCGATAAAATAATATATTCGATATATTATAGGAAATTAGATTTCGACGCGGAATTAAAATTAGATTTTGATTCGGGCGAACGAGTTAATTTAGAATTAATTCGTTAGCAACATGAATAGTAATTTTGCTAGGCAAAATTATTAATTGAATTTGATTTAATTACGTCGCAACGGAAAATTCTTTAATTCGGAATTAGCGAACCCGAGCCCGGGAGTTTGCAGGCCCACTCGCATTTCGAATTCAAGTGCAGTCCAAAAGTCACATCACGCGTCACATCGCACATCATTCAAGTGATGGATGTCTTGTCACTTTGAGTGATTGACAATCAGTCACTATTCATGCGTGATGTGAGTTGTTGGATTGCATTTATTGCAATTTTGCCTCCAAAATTGTCTAAGCCTTTTGGAAAAGCTTTGACTAATTTTTGGTATATGTTTATTAGGTTTTTAGAAAACTAAATACACAACACACACTCTCCTCTTTCTCTCTCACACAATTGGCCAAGGGCCAAAGCTTCTTCTTTCTCCATTTTCTTGGCAAGACCGAAAATAACAAGAAGTAAATGGAAATTTGTGGCAAATTTCCAATGCTAGCACATGAAGAGTCATCCAAGGTGACAGGGAAACAAACTCATGAGCATGGAATCACAACACAAAGCTTGGAGCTTGGAGATCCATCCATGGAGTTGACCGAATTTGGAGGAGCACAAAACCGTCCAAAACCGTGAGCTTCAAGGGAGCAAAAGTTTTGTTATTCCTCGCATCGCAAAGCCGATCAATGTAAGTATGATTCCGCTATACTTCTAGTTGTATTCCCACATGTTTCATTTGCTTGAATTGATCTTGGGACTAATCTAGAAACCCAACAATGGTATCTTGAGCCATTTTGAGCATAAAATATACTTATGGTAAAATTTGGGTAAATTGGATTTGAGCATGTTTTGACTAAATAACTTGTTTTAGCATTCTTGTATATGGATGACTTGGAGTTGTTTGTGATCAATTTTGTTAAAAAGGATTGGATCAATTTTTCCCCAAAATGCTAGGCTTGGCCGAAACATAAGACTACCCTAATGTCATGGTGATTTTGTGTTTTGATCATTGTATGAGTTGAAATCATTTGGGTAATCTTGATTTAGGATTTAATTGGATTAAAATCGAATCGGATAAAGAAATCCCCAAATTACCGTGACTTGTAGCATGAAAATGATTGATTTTTTGATTCAATTGTGTTGGACATAAGTTGATGATGATAAGCATAATTAATTGTATAAATTGATGTTTTGGAAATATTAATTTGGTTAATTAATTATGGCATACACTTTAGGTTAATAAAATTATGAAATTTGGAATTTTGGTAATTTAATTAATTGGGCCAAATTTGGAATTGGGCTTGTAAAGTTGTAATTGGGCTTAATGGGCTTGGTTGGGCCAAGTTTGGTTTAGGCTAAATTGGTTGGATCCAATTGGGCCAAAAACCATATCCATAAAGTCCAAATATGACTTAATGCACCTTTAATTTTAATTGGGCCTAATGGGCCTAAATTGGTTTCTTGGCAAATAAGGGTGATTCCTTAAATGAGCTTTGGTATTTGGGTTTGACTCATGTTGACCAAAGTCCATGCCTTATGAAATTAATTAAAAGCCCATTGGACTTTAATTAAATTGACATTGGATGTTAATCGGGCTTTCATACCCGTAATGATTAGATTTGGAATCTAAGTCGTAAAGGCACATTAAAAAGTGTAATTATTTAATTTAGAATTAAATATAGAATTAGTATTAAATATAAATTAAATTGGATTTAATGTTGTAGTTTAATATAATTCAAGAATTCATACTTTGAGTACTTATTCTCAAAACGAGTCGGACTCGCGCAAAATCAAATTGTTGTTTGAACATTGGATGGTCATTAATTTCAGATTAATTAATTGGATTAGATAGATTGATAACATGTTTTGTGTGAATACATGGATACGATGTATGAATAATGTACATCGGATGGATATTAGATGGGTGAGGGCAATTTTGAAAATTGTTGTAATAAATTTAGAATTTATTAAATTGGACCTGCGTGTCCAGCCTATTACCTCTTGACTCTTTTTGTATTTCTCTTCTCACCTATTCCCCTCAATGTAAATGAGGTTTCTTTAGAAGTGTTATGTAATCGGGTAGAAGTAATACATGTGCTAGCGGGAGAGAGGAAATGGAGAGATTTGTTCTAGGAACAATGTTTTAAGTATCCATCCGCATATCATTATTATATTTGTTTATACGCGCCTTATTATGTTTTTAGAATGCATGTTTAAGGGTGTATGATGATGAGACCTTAATAAAGATAATTAATTGGTTGCCAATTACGCAAAAAACCCTCACAACATATTAAGCATTTTTCCTTCCATTGAGTGATTCTTACTCAAGATCCAAGATTGGCACTGGTTTGTTGGCCAAAGTCAAGACCTTTTTCCGTCGCGGATGTGTTTGAATCATGAAAGCTTTGTTCCATATCGGTGTCTTATCCAAGTTGTGATTTTTTGGCCAAAGTCAAGATCACTTCTTCTCCATCGACATCGATTACGAAGCTTTCCAAAGTCAATGGATTCCGTTTAACTGGGATCACTAAGTTTGTTGTGCCAAAGCCAAGGCTTAGTTGATTCAGAGGAAAAAGGTTAGGGAATATATTGGATATATTGGCATATATAAGATATATGTTTCGGACTTGGATGTCCACCTACTGGATCTAGGAATTGGATGAGATCCAAATGATCTTAGAGATCTACCTAGTTAATTATCATACTATTTGTTGTCCAAAGTCAAGATTGTGTGTTATTTAACGGGATCCTAGCCCACTAGGAAACAAGGTTTCCCGAGTACTCCATAGAGGGTTAGAGGCTCGCCAAAAAATAGTGGGAGGCAAGTATTAAATTTCCAAAATTCGTTTAGTTACTTGCCAATACGCGCTCATTTCAATTTTTCGTCAATATAAATTAATATATTAGATGGACTAATATTTAATGTTGTTTTAATTAAATAGTTGGAATGTATTCAAACTATTTCAATTAATGGTTGATTTTATAATTGGATTATAGAAATCAATATAATTGAATTTAACCTATTAAATTATAGTTGATTATATAGTTAGACTATATTAATCATTATAATCAATAAACCTAAAATCGTTGATTCGATAGTTGGAATATTGGAATCAAGATTAATGAAAGATTAGTGTTTAAAACATAATCCTGGGTGAAAATGTCTTAAAAACGGCTTTAATTTTCAAATTGGGAATAAAATCTCAGGATAGTCCTGAAGACCGAGAAGTTACTTTATTTGATAGAGAAACATCTCGAGTCTGAGCTCGGAGTTGAGCAAATAGTAGAACATGGTATTTGGAATATTCATGTGATGATAACTTTAGTGCTTAATCCGTTATGCTTGCCGCAAAGACACTCATTAATTTCTTAGTCAGAACTAAGGATTAGATCCTTATAATATGATATTGAAATTGAAGGATCTTCATAGATCTATCCTTAGATTTAGAAGTACAAATTGCAATAGGATACTCTTGGAGAGCAATAAGACAAGAAGAGCAATGCGCACCTTACTTCGACATTCCAGAAGGCCAAGGCTTGGCCAAAGGCTTCTGAGTGTGGAAAAGAGGCAAAGGCAAAGTCATTATAATCTTCTGGGAAGACATAGGACATATCCCAAGATGTCGGCCTAGATTGTGGCAAACGGGGACACAGAAGCGTGACTGCCGAATGGACAAGGCAGACATGAAGGAATTGAAGACGGGCAAGGCTCCGACTTCAAATATGTTTGTCATAAATATGTTCACTACTAGTATTAAAATTAGATTTTAGATACTGAGTGTGGTACATAAATATGTACTGGTGTACAGAATCTACTAATAAACATGAGACTGACTTCAGATGAGATCTATCTACGAATCGGAAACGGGACGAAAGTCGTTGTTTTTAACCGTAGAACCTAAGTTTAGGAACTACCCTTCAGGTATGTACTTAAATTAGGAAACTGTTAAAATGTAACTAGTTTGACTAGAAACATTATCTCTATATCAGAGTTATTCTGTTGCGGATACATCTTTTATTCTAGAACACTAAAGTGTTTTATTATATAAAAATGATATTGAGATAAACACATTAGATGTGAATAACAGTAATTATATTTTGAATATAAAAAATCTCAAACATATAACATGACAAACAAATAGCTCAAACTGATTTAATCAGTTGAGACTTAGTTGTGGCATTGTTGTCTGGGACACAATTAAACAAGACTCGTATATCCACACTTTCGAAGAGTGGATACTAGGACGGATTTGACTCTATTCAAATAATGTCTACGAATCTAGTTTATTGGGCAAAGTGCCTAAAACACCTTTACTTGGTAAAAGTGTAAAGTGCCACCGATCTGTTAACCCTGTTACATAGTGACGTAAGTGGGCCCATATCTAGCTAGGCTAGAGGTGGATATGAATATTTTGTGACCTTTACGGATGTGGCATCACATTATGGTTATGTGTTTCTTTGAGAAACACAAATCGGAAACTTTTAGAGTTTCAACACGAAGTAGACAAACAGATCGGCTATAGTATTGAAACCGTCGCGGTTAGACCATGATGGAAAATACTTACACAAAACGTTTCTCAAATACTTGAAAGAGTATAGTATTCTTTCTATGTGGACTCCTCCCGGAACACGTCAATCTGACGGTGTGTCCGAACTGAGAAATCGAATTTTGTTGGACATGACAAGGTAAATCATGAGTCGCTCTGAGCTACCATTTCCTTCGACGGATACGCATAAATAGTGTAAAACTTATTTTGAATAAGGTTCTATAAAAATCTGTTTGACAGACTTTATATTAGATATAAACAGGAAAGAAATTGGGATTTCTCATTCCTGATGATTTGGGAATGATAGGCATATGTTTGGATGATACCAAACTAAAACCCAAATCGGATAAGTGCCTAAGTTGTAGGTTATCCTAGGGAAACCAAAGTATAGTACTTATACAACTCACAAGAAAACAATGTAATGTTGCTCTTCATGCGGTCTTCCTAAGAGGAATACCTATATGCAGTGGTAAGTGAGAGGAAAGTAAAACTCGATGAAAATCGGAGTAATACTATTCCAGGCACTGATTCCTTAATGGAACATAAAAAGTTCATCAAGGATGAAACTATACCAATAATCTTCGAATACACAAGAACCGCGTAAGTCGGAGAGAATCAGAAAATAACCTGAGGTATGGGTTTCTGATCTCACCTCATAAAGATGTCAATCATATTGAGGAATACGAACTGACTACGTATGGGGAAGTGATACAAGGTATCGACTCCCTATTATGGCATAGTGCCATGATGTCCTAAATGGATTCCATGTATACAACTAAATTTGGATACTAGTTGATGTACCGTAAAGCATTGTGCCTGTTGGTAATATATAAGTCTTCAAGGAAGACATACATAGAAGGCAACATACCAACGTATTAAGCTAGGCTTGTAGCGAAAAGGTATCGTTATCAACATTGTGTTGATTACGACGAAACCATTTACTTTTTGCCATGGTTAAATCCATTTGGAGAATGCTTGCTAAAGCTGCATGTTTTATTCATGAAATATGGCAGCTGAATGTCAAAAACCGCTTTCCTTAAACGGAAACCTTTTGGAGGATGTTTACAACATCCTGACGGTTTTGTCGTACTAAACTAGGAAACAAGGTTTGCAGGTTAATTCAATCCATGGATGGATTGAAGCAAGCATAGAGTTCTTGGAACTATATCGTTTTGATGTAATCATAATAGTATATGATTTAATTCAAAACGAAATTGATTCTTGTGTATATAAGAAGGTTAGTGGGAGCACACTGACAGTGAATGTCCTAATAATGATAATATATCATTTCTTGGAAATGATATTCCTATAATAACAATCGATGAAAGCTTGGCTTTCATGAAAAATTCTCCGTAGAATTCTTGGGAGAAACAACCTTTGTTCTAGGAATAACAATCTACTAGGATAGATTTTAAGTAGTTCGTACTCTCCGAGAACTCGTACATTGAGATAAATGTACGCGACCTGGTGTCTAATACGCTTTGAGCATATGGAGTCACAATCAGGCCAATCCAAGTGATAGTCACTGGATTGATGTTAAGAACAGAACATCCTTTAATATCTTAGATGAACTAAGGATGCTTTCTTATTCTATGGAGAAGAGAACTTGAAGTGACTGGGTTCACTATTGCAAGTTTCATAAAACCGATAAAAATGACTAAGAGTCGTAAGAACGGTACTATACAGTTTAAATAACGGAACCGTGAGCTGGAAATCTTCCAAGCAAGATACTGTTACCGAATAAACAACAAAATTGGATTATTGCTGCAACTGAGGCAGTAGTAGAAGCCATTTGGGTCGATAATAAATCTAATTAGATTAGATATAGTTCTGTTAACAGCTGAGCTAGGCTACAACACAGGCTAAAGAATTAATGGTCTCATCAACGATCCAGATATATACTTCGACTATTCATCTGATTCATTCGGATCATACATCGTGGCGATGTGATGATCGTATAAATCGCATCAGATGATAATCATGCAAATCCGCTGACGAAAGCCTTTTCCTCAGTAGAAGTTTGAGCGAACCGTACATAGTTCGGGTGCAGGACACTTGAGTGACTGTCTATAGGCCAAGTGGGAGATTGTTGGACAATTATGACCCACAGAGTTACTATTTGTATAGATCATGGTGTTGTTGTACAAATTAACTATATAACAAAGGAAATTGCTCTTTCATAATTTTGTAATTAGATTTCCAAGATTTATAAATGATGAAAGGTCCATATGATTAGTTCTGAATTGAGATGATATGAGACAGTATCAACCCACGAAGGTTTAATCATTAAATATCCCTAGTTAGAGTATTATCGAGATTGGACATCGATAATGCGTAACAGACTAGTATTACACTTGTGCGCGTTGTGAGGGCATAACGGCATAATTCTCATATATTTGGGTATAGGATACTCATGCAAGTGTAATAGGAAGTTGTGTTTACCGATGGTACGGAAACAGCTTCGCTCTGGATAGACCCCTCGGAATTCCATTGGTAGTATGAGTATGTGTCTATGGAAGTCCGAATCAGGGTAGGTGTATTTGGTCTTAACCTGAGACTTGCACCGCTAATATTTGCGACAATCAATATACTTTGGTTTTGGTCGTCCAGGGTTTTAACAGGTTCTGTGTACGCCTCTTCTGGGTATATTGAGAATCGTAGTGTATTGGGTGTGATGTCGAGATGGAAGTATCACTCCAGTCATAGTGGAGATGATGATCACGTAGGATACGTAACTCGTTCTCTTATACTCTACAGCTATCGGGATATTATGACTAGGTCATGTTTATCCGATTATAGAGACTAGTCACCAGAGATCCGATATGTGCTTCATACGGGGCATACACAATTCTAGCCTCAGGCCTTGCACGTGACATCTGATGCTGGATCGAAATACGTAATACTACGTATACTACGTCTGATATAGATCACATATTCCTGTAAGGATATTTCTGGAGAATTGGGAAGGCATGGCGCTTTGCTAGAAGCCAACCATGTCTTGTAAATCGGTAAAAACGTAATGCTAGGTACATACGTGTTCGGATAGTCCGACGACCGATTTACTGCCAACATATCCGGGGATCTCATGGGTCTCTTCCGAAGATTCACCGATGACGTATGACTCGCACTTTATTAATCTGGGATTAATTAAATGAGAGAGAAAATTAATCTGGGATTAATTACGGAGATATTTTATCTGGGATAAAATATTTATTAAAGAGAGAGAATGATTAATTTGGAATTAATCGATAAAATAATATATTCGATATATTATACGAAATTGGATTTCGACGCGGAATTGAAATTAGATTTTAATTCGGGCAAACGAGTTAATTTAGAATTAATTCGTTAGCGATGTGAATAGTAATTTTTCTAGGCAAAGTTATTTATTAAATTAGATTTAATTTCTTCGCAACGAAAAATTCGTTAATTTGAAATTAGCGAACCCGAGCCCGGGAGTGTTTGCGGACGCACTCGTATTTCGAAATCAAGTGCGGACCACAAGTCACATCTAGCGTCAAATCACTAGTCAATCGATTGATGTGATGTCTAGTCACTTTGAGTGATTTGAAAACTTGTCATGAGTGATGTGAATAGTGATGGAATGGTTGTTGGCATTAATGCCTTTGACTTTTGAAAATGGAAATTGTTTTGGTTTTTATTTTGGAAATAAAAATAAACCAAATACATAAACACTTTTTCCTCTCTCTCCTTTTGATCCTTCAAAGTTTGGGAACCATTTCCCTCATTCTCTCCCATTCGGCTTTTGAAGCTATTCTTCTTCTTGTTTTCTTGCTCGGCCGAGTAAAAAGTAGAAGCCAAAGAGAAGATTGTGGCAATCTTCTTGTGTTAGCATACTTAAGGGTCATCCTAAGGTGATAGGGAACCGCACTTGTGAGCTTGGAATCACCATTTGAGAAGCTTGGAGCTTGGAGCATCAATGGAGGACATCCATGGAGGTTGACCAAATTTTTGGAAGAGAAGAAAAAGCCCACTGTCGTGAGCCACCTTGGAGGGAGCTTGAAGTTTTGTTGTTCCTCGCATCACCTCAACCGATCATTGTGAGTATTCCGCACCTCCTTGATGTATTCGTATATTGTTTCATTGCTTAAAATGATCTTTGGGACCTTAGAGAAACCCAACATGATTTTGAAAACATAATGATAGAATTGAGATTTTGGCATGATAAGATTGCATTTTGATGATTGAAAAGTAAAGAAAGTGATTGTTGGAGTTAAATACCCAAATTATGGAATTTTTTAAGGGTTAGTTAGAAACATGGATAATGAGATTAAATAATTTTTTGAGGATGATAATTTGATATAGAATATGTGTATTTAAAGTTCAATAAGTTGGTTTGTGCAATAATTTTGTTATAGAAGTGTTTGTGGTGCTTTTGGTGTAAGATGAACTTTGAAGAAACAAGCACATAATTCTAGAAACCAATCTCACATCGCGACCCTGAAGTGTTCGCGTCGCGAGATGAGTTGAAAATTTTTTGAAGAATTTTTTGGATTGTTCGTTGTCTCGACGCGCACAGACTTGCGTCACGACGTGAGTTGAAGATTTTTGAAAAATTTTCTAGATTGTTCGCGTCTCGACACACAGACTTGCGTCACGACGCAATGACAAAACTTCCCCAATCAGTTTTAAACCATTCCAGTTTCACCCACACCTAGCATGTAAGAGACCACCCTTAGGGTCTCGTATCAGTTCGTATATATACATTACATCCTATTACAAGCATGATATACCAAGTGACGACATCACGTACTTGAATTGTGAAGTTTAGCCTAGTTCCGAAACTTATCTCATGGTTTATAGTCTAACCAAGTTACCGCTTATAATTATTGCAGGAATTACAATTTACTTCGACGAAGGGGTATAACGCCAACCAGATTCCAAATAGTGAGTGAACCTTTCTTTTAAAGTCTATTTTATTTATATGTTTAATTCAGACTTACTTTTTAAGTACTTAGGGCGTTAGGCAATTCACTATCATCATATTTTTATTTACCATGTTTTGAGAATTGATTTTAGAAAAGAAATGTTTTCAAAATATGATTTTTATGTTTTTTATGCATGGGGGAAAAACCCACCTCAGTATGTAACTAGATACAATATGAAATTGATGGATGACATGTTTGCATGTAGAGGACTCGGGATGACTATACGTAACGCCCCCAGATCCTAGTGTTGGTTTATTCTAAGGTCCCAAGATCAAATCAAGACATGAAA
The DNA here is from genome assembly GCA_019454045.1 of Zanthoxylum bungeanum. Lineage (NCBI taxonomy): Eukaryota > Viridiplantae > Streptophyta > Magnoliopsida > Sapindales > Rutaceae > Zanthoxylum > Zanthoxylum bungeanum. The sequence continues at coordinate 31,025 of SKCR01019485.1, read as the reverse complement.
TAATGCGTGAATACATCACGGAGGTAGTGGAATACTCACATTGATCGGTTATGTCGATTTGAAGACGAATCAAGGCCAAAAACTATGCCTTGCTCACGCCACTGCAACCAGTCCATGCTCACTGTCTTGGCAGTTTCGGGTCTCAAAACGAAGCTCCAAACTCCGTCGGATGAGTCCCGTCTCATGGTCGAACCTCCCTACCACCTTCGCAAGACTTGTAAGTGTGCTAGCACTTGAATTTTCACATGAAAACCCACTATTGGCTTCCCTTATTCACGCCCAAACTGGTTCAAAACCAGTGAAGAATCGCCACACTTGGGCGTGAGAGAGATGAGAGAATTTGAGAGAAAAAATGTATTGTTTAATTAATTTTTGTTACCAAAAATCAATTTATATTTATGCCATAATATTCATTAAATTAATAATAAATTTATGACACAAATCATGCAATGGCTTAGAGTGTCAAACACTCAATTTCCATGCAATGACATTGAGTGCAATGTACACTATCTACATGCAATGCATTAGAATTAAATAATGCATAATATGACATGTGTCATGTGGGCCCCACACGTTTCCAAATGAAAGTGGGCCCACGTGCACTCACGCGTTCGGGTTCGATATTTCCGAAATATCGAGTTTACGTCGCGACGTTAATTAAATCGAATAATTGGCGGCTAGCAAAATTATTATTTACGTCGCTAACGAATTAATTCTAAATTAACTCGTTTGCCCGAATTAAAATCTAATTTTAATTCCGCGTAGAAATCTAATTTCGTTTAATATATCGAATATATTAATTTACCGATTAATTCCAAATTAATCGTTATCTCTCTCTAGACGATATTTTATCCTAGATAAAATATCTCCGTAATTAATCCTAGATTAATTTTCTCTCTCTCTTCTATATAATCCCAGATTATTCAAGAGTGTGAGTTGTGCGTCATCGGTGGATTATCGGGAAGCGAACCATGAGATCCCCAGATAATCTGGCAGTAAATACGGTCGTCGGAGTATCCGAATCACGTACGTACCAAGTACTACGTTCTACTGATTTACGAGACAAGGTCGACTCCTAGCAAAGCACCAAGTCTACCAAGTTCTCCGGACATATTCATCAAAGAATATCAAGATCTGTATCAAGCGTAGTATACAATTGTATTGTGCATATCGGCCCAGTATCGGATAATCACGTGCTAGGGCTGGGGCTGGATAAGTGTCTGCCCCGTCCGAAACACATATCGGATGTCTGGTAACTAGTCTCTATAATCGGATATTCATGACCTGGTCATAATATCACGATTGGATGCGCATCACTTAAGAGCACTAATACCGTATCCTGCGTGACATCATCTCCATTATGACTGGAGTGACACTTCCGTCTTGACATCACATCCAATACACTACGATTCTCTGATAAACCCAGAAGTGGTGTACACAGACCCGTTTAATCCCCCAACACCAAAACCAAAGTTTACCGATTGTCGTAAGTATTAGCGATGCAAGTCTCAGGTTAAGACTATACACACCTACCTTGATTTCGGCCTCCCATAGACACCTAGTCATAATACCAATGGGATTTCGAAGGGTCTATCCAGAGCGAAGCTGTTTCCCGTACCATCGGTGAAACACGACCTCCTATCGCACTTGCACAAGTATCCAATACTTATATATATGAGAACTATGTCGTTGTGCCCTCACAACGCGCACAAGTGCAATACTAGCCTATTCCGCATTATCGATGTCCAGTCTCGATAATACTACGGCTAGGGATATTTAATGATTAATCCTTCGTGGACTGATACTGTCTCATATCATCTCAATCCAGGAACTAATCATAGGGACCCTCTTTCATTTATATATCAATGGTGATCTAATCACAAATGACGAGAGTGCAATTTCCTTGTTACATAGTTAATTTGCTACAGCAACACAATGATCTGTGCAAATAGTGACGCTATGGGTCATATTATCCAACAATCTCCCACTTGGCACATAGCCAGTCACTCGAGTGTCCAACACCCGAACTATGTAAGGTTCGCTCAAATTGCTGAGGAAAGGTTTTCGTCAGCGGATTTGTTTGATTATCGTTTGACGCGATTTATACGATCATCACATCGCCACGATGTATGATCCGAACGAATCAGATGATATAGAAGTATATATCTGGATCGTCGATGAGACCTTTAATTCCTTAGCTTGTGCTGACGCCTAGCTCAGCTGCTAAAAGAACTATATCTAATCTAATTAGATTTATTTCAATCCAAAGACTTCTATTGCTGCCTCAGCTGCAACAATAATCCGCATTTGTTGTTTATTCGGCAACAGTTATCTTGCTTGGAAGATTTCCAGCTCACTGTCCCGTTATTCAAACTTATAGTACCGCAGTATTTAATTGTTTGGAAACTTGCAATGGTGATCCCAGTCACTTCAAGTTCTCCTTCTCCATAGTTAAAGACAGCATCTTTAGTTCTCAGAGATACTAACAGATGTTCTTAACTTCAATCCAGTGACTATCACTTGGATTGACCTGATCGTGACTCCATATGCTCGAAGCGTATGAGACACCTATCAAGTACATTTTAAATGTACAATTTCCCAGAGAGTGTTAACAACTCCAAATCTATCCCAGTAGATCTTTATTCCTTGAATAAAGGTTGTTACTCCCCTGAATTCTACGGAGAATTTCTATTGAAAGCCAAGCTTTCAACAATAGCTTTATGGGAATTTCACTGTCAGTGCGCTCTCCCACTAACCTCCTTATATACACAAGAATTATTTCGTTTTGAGTTAAATCATAAACCATTATGATTATTTCAAAACGACAGTTCCAAGAACCTTATGCTTGCATTGATCCAAACATGGATCGAATAACCCGCAAACCTTGTTTGTCGGTTATACAAAATCATCAGGATGTTGTAAACATCCTCCAAAAGGTTTCCTTTTCAGGAAAGCGATTTTGATTTGTAACTGACATATTCATAAATGAAATATATAGTTATTTTTCAAGCATTTCAAAATGGATTTACCATGGCAACAGGTAAAAGGGTGAACCGTTATTAACACAATGTTGATAACGATACCTTTCCGTCAAAAGCTTAGCTTTGCACATTGGTATGTTGCCTTCCATGTATGTCTTCCTTGAAGACATTTATAGTACCATAGGCACAACGCCTTGTGGTGCAACAACTAGTATCAATAGTTGTTATATACATGGAATCCATTTCGGATTCATGGCACTTTGCCATAACAGGGAGCCGATACCTGATATGTATCACTTCCTCAAAACGTAGTCGATGGATATACCTCACAAGATTGACATCTTTATGAGGTTAGATCAGAAACCCATACCCTAGGTTGTTTTCTGACTCTATCCGATCTACTAGTTTCTTGTGTATTTGAAGATTAATGGTATAGTTTCATCATAGATGAACTATTTGTGTTCCATTAAGGACTTCGTGCCTTGAACAGTATTACTCCGATTTTCATCGAGTATCACTATCCTCCCACTGACCACTGCATATCGGTATTCCTCTCAGGAAAACCGCATGGTGAGCAACAATTTATATGTTCTCATGTGGGATTTACAAGTACTATACTTAAGGTTTCCCTTAGGATAACCTATATTGGCACTTATCCAATTTGGGTCCTTAGTTTGGTATCATCCAAACGCTATGCCTGGCATACCCAAATTATCAGGAATGAGAAACCTCGTTTCTTCCCTGTTCATATCCTATATGATATCTGTCAAACAGATTTATATGGAACCTTATTCTAAATAAGTTTTGCACTGTTAATACATATCCGGTTGAAGGAGATAGTAGCTCAGAGCGACTCGTGATAAATCTTATCATGTCCAACAAAATTCGGTTTTAGTTCGGACACACCGTCTAACTGACGTGTCTCGAGAGGAGTCCTCATCTGAAAGAATACCATACTCTTTCATGTACGTATGAAACTTACTGCTTAAGTATTTTCCATTACGGTATTACCGTGGCGGAATAACACTATAGCCGATCTGTTTGTCTACTTCGTGTCGAAACTCTAAAGTTTCCGATCTGTGTTCTTCAAAAGAAACACATAACCACAACGTGATGTCACATCCGTTAAGGTCACGAAATATTCATCTTCACATCTAGCCTAGCTAGATATGGGCCCACTTACTTCACCATGAACAGGGCTAACAGATCGGTGGCCCTTTTACTATTACCAAGTAAATAGTATTTTAGGTATCTTACCTAATAAACTAGATTCGTAGACCTTATTTGAATAGTCAAATCAGTCCTAGTACCCACTCTTAAAAAGTGTGGATATACGAGTCTTCTTTAATTGTGTCCTAGACAACAATGCCACAAATAAGTCTCTATTGATCAAATCAATTTGAGCTATTTATTTGTCATTTTATATGTTTGAGATTTTATTTATATTCAAAATATAAATTCTGTTATTTACATCCAATGTATTTATCTCAGTATCATCTTTATATAATGAAACACTTTAGTGTTCTAGAATATAAAGGTTTTATCTGCAATGGATTAAACACTGATATAGAGATAATGTCTCTAGTTAAACTAGTTACATTATAACATTTCCTAATTTAAGTACATACCCAAAGGGTAGTTCCTAATTTAGGTATCTACGGTCGAAACAGCGACTTTCGTCCCGTTTCCAATTCGCAGAGAAATCTCGGCTTGAAGCCAGTATCCAGCTCACAGCGGATTCTGAACGTCAATACATATATGTATTATGTACCACACTAAGTATTTAAAATCAATTTCAATACTAGTAGTAAACATAACTTTGACAAATATTTTTAAAGTTAGAGCCTCGCCTATCTTTAATTCCTTCGTGTCTTCCATATCCAAATGGTAGTCACTTTGGGATATGTCAATTAGCTTTTCAATATTTCACAAACCTTTGGCCAAGCCTTGGGTTTCGGAATATCGAAACGATGTGCACCTTGTGCTACATGCCCAATTGCAAACTTTGACTTTTCTCCACTAGAATAGTCAATTAATTATCCAGGAATTATTAATTGCAATTTTAATACTTTTAAATCTAAAGATAGATTTATTATAAGTATATTAATTAAGCACTAAAGTCATCATCACATAAATCTTCCAAAGACTTTATGCTCTACTATTTGCTTAATAATGGGCTTAGTCATAATAAGTTATTTTATCAAATAAATTAACCTATATATAATTAATTCCCAATTGAAAATTAAATCATTTAAAGCATTTAATCCAAGGATTATATATTTTAAATATTCAACCTTTCAATTCTTTCTTGATTTCAATAGTCCAACTATTTAATCAATTTTAATAAGGTACTATTTATTATAATGATTACAATAACCAATTATTTAATCAACTATAATTTTAATATTGATTACTATAATCCAATTATAAAATCAACTATCACTTTAATTCAATTATATTGATTACTATAATCCAATTATAAAATCAACTATATATTGAATGAGTTTGTATATAGTCCAACTATATATATAATTAAAACAACATAAAATATTAGTTCGACTAATACTTTTGATTAATATGACGAGTAAAATAAAATGAGCGTGTTTAGCGAGTATTCGAACGAATGTTGCAAATTCAATACTTGCCTCCCACTATTTTTCGTCGAGCCTCTAACCCTCTGTGGAGTACTCGGGAAACCGTGTTTCCTAGTGGGCTAGGATCCTATTAAATAACACACAACCTTGACTTTGGCCAATAAAAGCTGTATGCTATTTAACTAGGTAGATCTCACAGATCAATTGGATCTCATCCAATTCCTAGATCCGGTTAGGTGGACATCCAAGTCCGAAACATATGTATTATGTCAATGTATCCATTACATTTTCCTAACCCTATCCTCCGAATCATCTAGGCCTTGGCTTTGGCCAAAAACAAACTAATGATTCCAGTTAAGCGGGACCCATTGACGAGGAAAGTTCGTAATCAATGTCATTGGACAAAAAGTGATCTTGACTTTGGCCAATAAAAATCACGATTTGGACAAGACACCGATATGCAACAAAACTCTCATGATTCAAGTACATCCTTGATTGACAAAGGTCTTGACTTTGGTAAAAAAACAAACCAATGCCAACTTCGGATCTTGAACAAGAATCATTCAATGGAAGGATATTTGCTTAATATAGATTGAGGGATTTTCGCGTGCAAATTGGCTACCAATTTAATTATCTTTGTTAGGTCTCATCATCATACACCCTTAAACATGCATTCTAAATACATAATAAAGCGAGTATGAAATAAAATAATAATGATATGCGGATGGATACTTAACACATTGATCCTAGATCAAATCTCTCCCTTTCTCACTCAAGCTAGCACTTGTACTACTTCTACCCGTTACACTACACTTCTAAAGAAACCTCATATACATAGAGGGGAATAGGTGAGAAGAGAATACAAAGAGAAAGAAGGTGATAAGGCTGGACACGCAGGTCCAATTTAATAAATCGAATTTATTACAACAATTTCTAAAATTGCCCACCCATCTAATATCCATCCGATATGCATTATTCATTCAACACAACCACGTATTCACACAAATAAGCATGCTATCAATCAATCTAATCAAATTAATTAATCTGATAATTAAGTGATCATCCAATGTTCAAACAACGATTTGATTTTGTTCGAGTCAAACTCGTTTTTGCGAATAAGTACTCAAAGTACGAATTCATGAATTAAATTAAACTACATCATTAAATCTAATTTAACATGTATTTAATACTAGTTTACTATTCAATTCCAAATTAAATATTGCACTTTATATTAATAAACTTTTTACGATTTATATTCCAAATTCAATCGCGTCGGGACTCAAAGTTCGATTAACGTCCAACGTCAATTTAATTTAAGTCTAATGGGCTTCAATTAATTTCTTTAGGCATGGGCTTCGGCAACCAAAGCCCAATAGTGGAATCACCCAAAATGCCTTAGAAATCAATTTCGGCCCATTAGGCCCAATTAAACATTAAAGGTTCATTAGTCGCAATTGGGCTTTATGGTTAAGGTTTTGGGCCCAATTGGATCCAATCCATTTGGCCTAAACCAAACTTGATAAATCAAGCCCAATAGGCCCAATTACAACTTTAAATTCTAATTTCCAAAATTAGGCCCAATTAATTAAATCCAAAAATCCAATTTTCACAATTTAATTACCAAAGTGCAGTATATGATTAATCAACTAAATCAACATTTCCAAAACACTAAATTAGTCCAATTAATCATACTTAATTCATTATTACATGTCAAACACACATAATGAAAAATCAAACCCATATTACATGCTTCTAAGTCTCGGCCAAGGAAGGTTATTTTGTCCGATTTGAATTCAATCCGATTAATTACACAATCGACAACGTATTAACTTCCCGAATGATTTCATACACATCCAATGTTCATAAAATCAAAATTACCAAGACATTAAAGGGCATTGTAGATTCGGCCAACATAAGGAATTTAGGGATTTTGTTCAATTCAAAATTCAATCCAATTAATTCAAATTAACATCATCCTACATGATTCTAACTCATCCAATGAATCAAAAATCAAAAATTCCAATCTCCAAATGCCTTATACCATTCGGCCAAGCTCCATCAATTGGGGAAAATTGATCCAATCATTATTTCATTAAATTGATCCAATCAAACCTTAATTAAACATGTTATAAGCATACTCAAACATTCAATTCATTCAAATCATGCTCAAAACAGTTTACCCAAATTTTAAGCCCTACATTTTTCATGCTTGCAACATTAGCTCTGATACCATTGTTGGTTTATTCTAAGGTCCCAAGATCAAATCAAGACATGAATAATGCGTGAATACATCAACGGAGGTAGCGGAATACTCACACTTGATCGGTTATGTCGATTTGAAGACGAATCAAGGCCAAAAACGTACTGCCTTGCTCACGCCACTGCAACAGTCCATGCTCACTGTCTTGGCAGTTTCGGGTCTCAAAACGAAGCTCCAAACTCCGTCGGATGAGTCCCGTCTCATGGTCGAACCTCCCTACCACCTTCGCAAGACTTGTAAGTGTGCTAGCACTTGAATTTTTCACCATGAAAACCCACTATTGGCTTCCCTTATTCACGCCCAAACTGGTTCAAAACCAGTGAAGAATAGCCACACTGGGCGTGAGAGAGATGAGAGAATTTGAGAGAAAAATGTGTTGTTAATAATTTTTGTACCAAAAATCAATTTATATTTATGCCATAATATTCATTAAATTAATAATAAATTTATGACACAAATCATGCAATGGCTTAGAGTGTCAAACACTCAATTCCATGCAATGACATTGAGTGCAATGTACACTATCTACATGCAATGCATTAGAATTAAATAATGCATAATATGACATGTGTCATGTGGGCCCCACACGTTTCCAAATGAAAGTGGGCCCACGTGCACTCACGCGTTCGGGTTCGATATTTCCGAAATATCGAGTTTACGTCGCGACGTTAATTAAATCGAATAATTGGGGCTAGCGAATTATTATTTACGTCGCTAACGAATTAATTCTAAATTAACTCGTTTGCCCGAATTAAAATCTAATTTTAATTCCGCGTAGAAATCTAATTCTTTAATATATCGAATATATTAATTTACCGATTAATTCCAAATTAATCGTTATCTCTCTCTAGACGATATTTTATCCTAGATAAAATATCTCCGTAATTAATCCTAGATTAATTTTCTCTCTCTCTTCTATATAATCCCAGATTATTCAAGAGTGTGAGTTGTGCGTCATCGGTGGATTATCGGGAAGCGACCCATGAGATCCCCAGATAATCTGGTAGTAAATACGGTCGTCGGAGTATCTGAATCACGTACGTACCAAGTACTACGTTCTACCGATTTACGAGACAAGGTCGACTCCTAGCAAAGCACCAAGTCTACCAAGTTCTCCGGACATATTCATCAAAGAATATCAAAGATCTGTATCAAGCGTAGTATACAATTGTATTGTGCATATCGGCCCAGTATCGGATAATCACGTGCTAGGGCTGGGGCTGGATAAGTGTCTGCCCCGTCCGAAACACATATCGGATGTCTGGTAACTAGTCTCTATAATCGGATATTCATGACCTGGTCATAATATCACGATTGGATGCGCATCACTTAAGAGCACTAATACCGTATCCTGCGTGACATCATCTCCATTATGACTGGAGTGACACTTCCGTCTTGACATCACATCCAATACACTACGATTCTCTGATAAACCCAGAAGTGGTGTACACAGAACCCGTTTAAAGTCCCCCAACACCAAAACCAAAGTTTACCGATTGTCGTAAGTATTAGCGATGCAAGTATCAGGTTAAGACTATACACACCTACCTTGATTTCGGCCTCCCATAGACACCTAGTCATAATACCAATGGGATTCCGAAGGGTCTATCCAGAGCGAAGCTGTTTCCCGTACCATCGGTGAAACACGACCTCCTATCGCACTTGCACAAGTATCCAATACTTATATATATGAGAACTATGTCGTTGTGCCCTCACAACGCGCACAAGTGCAATACTAGCCTATTCCGCATTATCGATGTCCAGTCTCGATAATACTACGGCTATGGATATTTAATGATTAATCCTTCATGGACTGATACTGTCTCATATCATCTCAATCCAGGAACTAATCATAGGGACCTCTCTTCATTTATATATCTATGGTGATCTAATCACAAATGACGAGAGTGCAATTTCCTTGTTACATAGTTAATTTGCTACAGCAACACAATGATCTGTGCAAATAGTGACGCTATGGGTCATATTATCCAACACCTAGTTCAGGACTAGGGATGACAGATGCCACTAGATCCTAGTTTCAGAGCATATAGGGTAGCATAGATCTGCATCCCCAGTTCTAGTTTAGTGGCTTGGAGGACGGTGATACGTAACACCCCAAGACCACTAGTTTCATGGGCAGAAGTGGCATGCTTTGGGGGACGGTGATACATAACGTCCCAAAGTCATGGATTTGCATTCCTGGCTCTAGTTAGGCGTATGAGGGGACGGCGATACGTAACGCCCTCATACGTCAGGTTTTTAGAGACAGAGATCAGTTTTTATATAGAGTTTCAGATACAGATTTCAGAAAAGATTTCTAGAAAGAAAAGTTTTCAGAAACATCAGTTTTGTAAGAAAATTTCAGAAAAGATTAGTTTTACAGAAAGAGTTCAGACGAGATTTTCTTAAAGAAGCTTAGAGTTTTCAGACAGAAAAAGAGTTTTCATATAAAGCTATTTCTTGAACTTTGGTTTTAGAACCAAATATTTTTATAACATTATCTCAGTTTTCGTCCACTCACTTAGATAGTACAACGATCTAACCCCCCACTCCCAGTTTTCTTATTTTGCAGGTATTCTTGGAGGACGAGCTTAGGAGGACGGATACTGATGTAGGCACTAGGGTATGGAGTCCATTAGTTCAAGGCATAGAGAGTGGGAGTCCAGTCGGAGTCAAGTAGAAGTCATGTATTAGTCTTTGATTATATGACAGTCATTGTAAAAGCAAGTGTTACTAAGTATATAATTATTAATATTGATTTTGTATTTCATGTTGTCGAGTTTGGGCATTGGTTCCATACATAAGATTTTGATTAAAAAAAAGTAATAGTGTAGTTTATGGTTAGAAAGACAGAGGCTCAGGGGAATAGTACAGCTTATTCATGCCTGTAGCATCTACCAGATCAGGGATGTTACAAAGATGGTATCAGAGCATAGTCTAGGGAGACAGTGACTGCAGTGGGTAGAGTGCTGGGGTCTGGTATATGCAGTATGTCTGGGATACCCGTATACAAGGCACTACCTCTCCAGTATCTGATCCTCGAGTACATCCTCAAGATCTATATATAGGTTAGTAAATTTTCTCAGATTATTCGAATAATATTCTTTACAGGAACAACTATACTCTAGATCCAAGTTGAGAATTCTCTTGTAGCTATCCTGGCTTATCACCAGAAGTTCAGAACAAACTATGAAACTAAATAGCAAAAATCTAAGAAAAGCTACCCAATGGAGTGGGAAAGGAAAACTATAAGAAAGACAAGGAAAGATGCATATATGTGTAATCAGCCAGAGATAAAGAAAAGTACAGAGATATAATAAGACAGTGAAGTTCTAAGGATACTCACCCAAGACAGTAGAAAGAGGTTAGAAAAATCCCAAGCAAGTATTAGAGTGCTTAGAAGATGTAAGATTCCTTCCCTCCTCAGAAAATTCCTTCAAGCCGATCCAATAGCCTTCAGGTACTTCGTATAGATAATGAATACCTGAGTAACGAAGAAAAGCCATAAAGATAATAAGAGTAAGAAATTAATATTAGTCTTAAGAGTTCCAATAGAGTGATGCCAAAAAGGACGTAGAGAACTCCAGATTCCCAAACCCAGACCCAGGTCTACATGCAGGAAAATAAAGGTCTTAAACAGAAACAATTGGTTTCCTTATCCTAAGCAATCTGAATGAGACAAGACCCTAAGCTATCTAGTTTACAACCACTTAGTGATACAAGTTAAGAAAAATGTCCTGATAGAGCCTATACCATACCCACCTCACATGAGAAATAGATTATACCAGGATACATAGTACTAGAATAAGGACAATGATAGTTCATCTTAAGAAATGGAAGACCCTGGAAGGTAGATCACCCAGAAAAGGATTAAGGAAGTTTTCGAGGATGTAAAGAAGAGAACCCAGTATAACCCAAAGATCTAGACAAATCAGCACAAGGCTTGCAGTACTAGTAGAAGTCCATAGAATTGATCAAACTTAGTATAACCTACAAGAACAGCCCAAAGCCAGTAGAAAACCGTGGAAGCATAAAAGAATAGACCCGTGAGATTGGAGATATTTTGAAGTGATAAAAGTATCAGTATAGACAGTAGAATAAAGTTCCATAGTTGCGACTTATAGCAAGATGCAGAGAGCATAAATCTAGGAAATAATCAGAATGTCAAAGTACCACTAGTCTCAGTAGCATGGTGTAAAGCCAAGAGGTAGGATTTGAAAACAGTAAGAAGGAAATAGAAGTGTCAAGAGGATTCAGTACATATAGTGATATTGGTAATATAGCTTGGAGACAGCAGAATAAGTTAAGATGCTAACCAAGTCTGTGAGCATGTATTCATCCCCAACTAGAGTCCAGTAAGAAGAATAACAAAGTAAAGAAGAGTATTTGACATAATAGATGGATTACGTGGTGTCTAGATGGTGAAGCCAATAAGTTCAACAGAACATATATAAAAGTCACGAGATGGTAAAATTTTATATAAGATAGAAAAGTTTGGAGTCACAGTAAGTGAAGCAAAATCTAGAAGTCATTTTAGAATTAAAATCTCTTAGGGGAGTAAAGGTTCAAGGAAGTGAAGTAACTAGAGAGAGCGACTCTCAGGAGTATATATATGACTCATAAGAGTCTCATTATATTGAGAAAGAATAACTAGATAAGAGTGACATCTAACCAAAAGATTTAGTAGAAGATGTCTTAAGTAATCGAAGTTGATATAGTTTTCAGGAGAGTAACCTATACAGTAGAGTAAACTTCTTAAGGAGGAATAACAAAGATAGTATAACGGCACTCAGAGAGAGAGTAAGTAATGATTCAGAAGGTTTAAAACAAAGACTAAATAAAAAGGAGTGCGGAGGCAGCACGAGAAAGTTTTTAGAGAACATGACTCCAGAAGAATTTCGTAGAAGAGGTAGTGTGTTCGATACATGAAAATGGTCAGAAATAAAGATTGGGAAGGTAAACCACACAGTTTTTAGCAGTAGTGCCATAGTGTGGGGAAGACATCAGATATATATATATATATATATATATATATATATATATTATATATATATATTACACGAGAGTCCTAGGCTCATAGATAAGCAGTATGTGCAACTAGGTCACCATATTCAGAAAGGCCTCAGGATAAGTCCAACCCTCTCAACCCTCGTTAGACAACAGTAGCAGAGATGGACCTTGAAGGTTTCCTCAAGATGCTCCAAAGAATAAGTGAAAGTATAGTGAAAGAAGACCGGAACATAAGACCTTCAGACGTAGTTTAAGAACAGAATAAAAGTGAGTGACAGCTCTGAGTAAAGGAGTTAGGAAATAAGTTGTTCAGATGGAATGATATAAAGATAAAGTTGTAGTCAAGTAATGACTGAGATACAAATGAACAAATGTTTGACGAAATGGTGGATATGTAAAGGAAGAAGATATCCCTCGGATAATAAGATAGAGACGTAGACCAAGGAAGTTCTCAATATATAATAGGATAAAGCAGGAGACGAAAAGAATACTAAGGAAAAGGTTTGGAAGTGAAGTCATCAAGATGCAACGACGGTAGGAGAGAATACTTAATAAGGAAAGACAAAAGTGTGTAACAATAAGGTTTCTTAGTATCAAAATAAAACCAAAAATACCTTACGTGTTAGCTCACGTAAACCACATTAAGTACCCAGCCCTAGTCTAAATTGACCAAACCACTACGGGTTTGGGACGGCCCTAGCCATGGGTATGGGTGGTTTGGTAGAATTGTAGCATAGTATGGAATCAATGAGATAAGTTACTGCAAAGTTGTTAAGAACCTTGATAGTACTAGACTATGAAAAAAAAATTGGTGTGGAACATTGTAACCATTGACGTAAAGAACCTTGACAGTTTATTTACATGTATTGACGTAAAGAACCTTGACAGTACTAGACTATGGAAAACAAATTGGTGTGGAACACCGTAACCATTTTTAAAGTAGCAATGAAAGTAAAGGTATGAATGAGGTATGAATTATAACTAGAACTGAATCGCCAGTGTCCTCGTCTACAAAAAAAAATGCAATTTAAGCAAAAGAATAGAAACATATAAGCTCCTAGAGAAGCTACTAGAACCAACCTCCTTAGTAAAAACACATTGGGTAAACAAAATTATGAGTAAGAGGTACATAAAGAATCTAACCCTGCAATACAAGGTCTTAACTTATACAGATAAAAAAAAACAAGAAAATTTACAGGGACTGATAAGCAAAAGCAACTAATAAGCAGCATGATATATATATTTCTTATAAAAATTTTCTTTAGGACTAGGAAAAGATCTTTTAAACCTTTTAGAACTGTAATTCTTTTTGTAAGGTTTTGAAGAGCATTTTCCTTCACAATCTTTGGAGGTACTAGTTTTGAAAGGATCATAGTTGAACTGTTTACAAAAACTACCTAGTTCTTGCTTAGATTTCCTAAGCTCCCATTTTAGGCGTTTCTGTAATTTCAAGTCTTGGAAAATCTTTAAACCTTCCTTATTGATAAAACTAACTAACTCACCATATGTAAGTCTATCATAAGGGAAATCGTTACAATTTATCACTTCCAACCACACCTAGTCTGATACCATACTAAGTGTGAGGTATATATATATATATATACCTTCCAGAGTCAAAGCTGAAGTAAAGGAACTCAATTACATGACACACAATACCTTAAGTAAAGGCTGGAAAGCCTAGCCCAATAGTTATACAAAACAAGTTAGAAGGCGTTGAGTTCTCAACAAGAATACTCTTATATATATCTTCATGTAGATAAATATAAGAAGATTAAACAATCAAGAACTAGAAGGTGTAGATGTAAACCACGAACGTAGTATCATTCAGAACTGATAGCTCATGCAGATATTGAACTGGAGTAAGTAGAGTATAATGAAAGATCTAGGAATGAGGCTTCTTTGATGTACCATAAGAGCTGTAGCATGGCCGTAGTGTAAAATAATCAGCAGGAATTTTATGAAAACAGGACGAGGAGTCCCCTCTCGATCAAGAATTTAAGAAACATAAGATATGAAACATAAGTTAAGATAAGAGAAAGGCTAAGGCATATTTATTAGAAAAATGATGTATGATCAGTTTAACAAAGACCTTAGTTACCAAGTTATAGTGAACCCGGATAACGTGAGTTAGTTTACAGTAAAGTAAGAATCCTAGCAGATGGAAATAAAGATGGTTATGAGTATAAAGTCGGTTTAAGCTGATGGATTAGAAAGAACCCATTGAACTCTTTGACGTAGGGTAATATCCTAAGTATAAATAGGATTCGAGGACGAATCATATTTAAGGGGGGAATAATTTGTAACAACCGGTAGTCTCTATTACTATTATATTATAGTACCATGTTATTACGGGACAAATGTAACATAATATAAATTATGTTGGGACACAAACACCTCATGGAACGACTTTGGGGACAATCGGTAAATTCTTCGAAATTTTGATACAAAATGTTATGATGTTCCATTCCGGATAGCCCATCATACGAACTCCAATATTTATGAAATTTATATTGTCGAAAGCTAAGATCGAGACCTACAACTTTTGCATTGAAAATTTTTTCAAATTCGGACCAAAAATGGGTTGAAAATACATAACAAAAATTCAGATGAATAGTGCCCGAGGGTCATTCTAGTAAATTTTCCAAGTTTCTTCAAATTTCTAAAATCTTCTAATTTTAAATGACCAAGTATAAAAAGGAAACAATATTCATGTATCTCTAAAAATTAAAAAAAAAAAGAAGGAAAAACGTGGAGAAAGAGAAGGAGAAAGAAAAATAAGAAAGAGAAATGAAGAAGAATAAGAAGAAGAAGAAGAAGAAGCAAATGAATGAAGCGAATACCATCCCCAAGAGTTAAAAAGAAGATTGGCAACATTTGGGGGCTTAGAGAATGAAGGAAATCAAGAAGAATAAGGTATGGAAACTTGACCCAAAACATGGTTTGTTGGATTTTGAAAACATAATGATAGAATTGAGATGTTGGCATGATAAGGATTGCATATTGATGATTGAAAAATAAAGAAAGTGATTGTTGGAGTTAAATACCAAAATTATGGAAGTTTTAAGGGTTAGTTAGAAACATGGATAATGAGATTAAATAATTATTTGAGGATGATAATATTATATAGAATATTTGAATTTGAAATTCAATAAGTTGTTTGTGCAATAATCTTGTTAATGGAAGTGTTTGTGGTGCTTTTGGTGTAAGATGAACTTTGAAGAAACAAGCACAGAATTTTGGAAAACAGTCCCGCGTCGCGACGCCTGAAGTTTTCGTATCGCGACGTGAGTTGAAGATTTTTGAAGAATTTTCTGGATTGTTCGTGTATTGACGCACACAGACTTGTGTCACGACGCGAGTTGAAGGGTTTTGAAGAATTTTCTGGATTGTTCCCGTCGCGATATGCACAGACTTGTGTCGTGACATGAAGACCAAAACTTCCCTAATTAGTTTTAAACCATTTAGGTTTCACCCTAGTGTAGGATAAAGAAATCTACGATGCTGTTCCAGGCTCGCGGCCTAGTTGGGAGTACGGAGTAGCCCACGGGGGCTACACCGGAGAAATAAAAATAGAGTCGCCACCCGGTGTAAACCGGGAAAATGATTTAAGGCCGAACTCACGCCTCGCAAGTAGGGGTGAGCAACGGTTCTGGGTCTACCCGGAACCGGTTGGAACCGGACCGGTTTTCCAGGTTTGGAACCGGAACCGGTTATAATCGGGTAGGTTCCGGTTCCAAAAATGAAGGAACCGATTTTATCCGGGTAGGTTCCGGTTCCAAAATGATCGGAACCGGAACCGAACCATGGAACCGGTTTAGGATTATGAAATCAAAACTTGTGTACAAATCTTAGAAGGCCACACAAACAATGTTACTGCAATTTGTTTTATCAAAGCAAGCTTTCTGTTCACTGCTTTTGAGCAAATGAACCTTCTGTACAACTAACATAGTTTTAGTCTTTTTTATTTTTTTATTTACCATCAAAACGTAATTGTTGATAATTTTGTTTCGTTTTAACCTCCATTAATTTCCTTAGCATTTTTCATCCAGTATTTAATTACGAAACAAGTGTGGTAAAACATAACATGATTGTATTAGCAGTTATACTTTGGCCAGTAACAACAACAATTTCAAAGTAAAAATTATAATTTTTTTTCTAATTATAGTTTACATAGTTGTTGCCTCTATCATGATGACTCTTATCCTAAAGAGATAATGATATGGGCTACTTCAATGACGTAAAAAAAGATGAATTAATCATTAATTCAATGAATTAGGGCATCTTAATCACACACAACTAACTAATTTCAGCGGTATATCTTTATCTTTTTGCAATACGAGTCCCCGTTTTTCCTACGGACTCGTATTGGAATGTAATTTTCATTAAAATATTTTAAAATAGGGTAATTCGGAACCGGACCGGAACCAGATTGGAACCGAATAATAGGGTACCCTGTTTAATTGGGTAGGTTCCGGTTCCACTTAGTGCGGAACCGAATTTTTCCGGGTAGGTTCCGGTTCCATGCGGAACCGGAACCGAAACCGGTTTTGCTCACCCCTACTCGCAAGGGAAGACCTCAAACCATTGGGTTTGGAATGGTCCCTTACTTATGCCACTTGTAATGAAATGATTTGTGCAATAATTTAATCGGATCTACGCAACATATATTTCGAAGAGTATTCTATTTCTAAGTTCACATGCATGAAAATAAAGCTCATATATAAGTTTGCATACAAAGAAGTAAGTGAAATAAAGGCAAGCACACAATCTCACGAACACATTAAATAGATAAATGCGGGAATATAAATAAATGATAACAGTAAAAGTGCCAATAATGAAATGAAATGATTAACTATGTAATGCAAAAGAAATTACAAAAGAAGCGAACATGCATGAAATGTGATGAAAAGAAATCTGTTCACTGTATGTCCGTTCGTGTAGCGTTTGAAAACACGTTCGAACGGTGAACAAAATGTTTGCATTCGTATAGCATTCGAGAACGCGTTCGAACGGGATAAGACCTTATGAATGATAAAACAAAATGCATGCTTGTTCGAGTAGCGTTCGTAAACGCGTTCGGACGGACTGAGACATAATGCATACATTCGTGTAGCGTTCGAAAACGTGTTCGAACGAGATTACCAAAATGGCATCTGAAATGACACAAACACATGCATGGATAAACAAATACACAATGTAGGACCTTGTGTGCCCGATTGAACACATTTCACATTCATTCGAGTGCACTTCGTCCGGCGCGGCAAAACATCGTGGTAAAGGTAGCCTTTAGGCATTTCCCTCGAATAGAGGACCTTTAATCCACCCTAGTTAGCCATGCGCATTAAATTATCAATCCATGAATAAACAAATAAATCATATGGACCTTGTATGCCCGATTGAACACATTTCACGTTCAATAGTGTACCTCGTCTGGCGTGGCAAAACATCATGGTAAAGGTATCCTTTAGGAATTTCCCTCGAATAGAGGACTTTTAATTCACCCTAGTTAGCCCATGCGCACTAGAATGCAATGCTTGCATAAATAAAGCAATGATATGGAAATGGTAAATGACATAACAAAAGGCGAGGCAAAACATCGTGGTAAAGGTAGCCTTCAGGCATTTCCCTCGAATAGATGACCTTTAATCCACCCTAGTTAGCCCATGCGCATTATATTACAATGCATACAAATGAATGAGACAATAATGTGGAACTCCGTATGTCTGATTAAACATATCTCACATTCAATCAAACATACTTCATCCGGCGCGGCAAAACGTCGTGGCAAAGGGAGCCCTTAGGCTTTTCATCCCACGAAGCGGAGGACCTTTAATCCAACTTCATTTCCCATGTGCACTATATCCTCAATACACAAACAAATAACGTATGGAAAGTAATTGGCGGAATGTAAAATACGAATAATAGACGAACAAGATAAAATAAAGTGAAATAAGTGTCGTTTGCTCAAGTGGTACCTGTAGTTGTTTCCAAAGTACAGACCGCACTACCGTCCATTTGGATTCGGCTACGGAATTTACGTCTGGGTTTCTATCCGATATACTTCAAGAGACTACACATATTCCATTCATCCAATAGACATAGCATGCATTAACCAACAATACTCATATGAAATAAAGTAAGAAAATAAATAAAAAAACAAAGGAGAATAAATAAAAAGGGGTGCCCTCAGGTCTAACCTCTTAAGTCGTCTATCGGAAGTGCGCTACGTGGTTTTCGGAAGGGTTGATGCTCCGCAACTCCTCTGGTTCATTGGTTCGTTGTTTCTCTTCGTTGCCTCGCTACTCGGGCTACTTTTTTATTCCGTTTCGCTGCTGTTTCTTATTGTGTTTTTTGGTTACTATTTCACAGTAATTATGGACTGTTTTTAGGTGATTTTTTCAGTAATATGGGCTGAGTTGGTTTGTTTGTGCGTGGCCTGTGTTGAGGGCTTCCTGTGTGCGTGGAGGAGGGTAGTTTGTGGGCTGTGTTGAGGCTTGTCAGGGGCAGTTGTGAGGGCTTGATGACGTGAAGTTAAAGCTGGTCAGAGATCATGATTATGCGCTGAAGGCAGGCTGGTCAGGGGGGTAATTATGCGTTGAAGGCAGGCTGGTCAGGGGGGTGATTATGCATTTGAAGGGTTGTTTCAGGGGTATATTTCGGTGATGATGCTTACTGTTTAGGGGGTGTTTTGGTGATGTTCCTTTGCTATTTTGGGAGAGTGTTTTGGTGATGGTAGAGAGGAGGAGAAAAGTGAATTATTTTATTTTTTTTTCTCGTTGCTTTAGGCGTGAGTTTCTAGGGCTTCAAGGTTGGGTTTAGGCTTCTTTTTATAGGCAAAGGGTTGGGGTTTACCTTGTGTGAAAAGGGAAAGGATTTTTAATTATGGGTGATATTTTTAATTAGTGTGTGATAGGGAAAAATCTTTTAATTAGGGAAGTGATTAGATATGATTTGATTTGGTTAGGAAGATGATATATTTGATGTTTTTTGATTTTTTTTTTATTTAGGTATTGAATTTAATCGAATTAGGAAAGCGTTAAATGAGATTTGATTTGTATCTTTTAATTAGGGAATGTGATTTGTCTTGATTTTAGGATGTGTTTAATATGTGTTTTTGTTCAATTTGGAAGGTGATGGGCGTGAATGGACTCCTTGGGCGTGTATCAGAGGCAGTTTTCAGGGTCATTCGGGTGTGTTCAGGGGCTGACTTCAGGGGCTGGTTTGGGCGTGATCAGGGGCTGACTTCAGGGGCTGGATGAAGGCTAATGGCGTGAGTGGTTGCTGCATGGGTAATGGGCGTGAGTGGTGTGAATTGTGGGGGGTTTGGGCTAAGGTTGTGTTTTAAAACAAAGGTCCAACAAGCGAGCCCAAAGCTAAACAAGCGAATTAAATCCAACAGGATGTCAATGTCTGACTCTTCCCTTCCGACGTCTGTTTCCCGCCACTTCTAGAATTTAAAGAGATAGTGTCTCTGTGTGAGACTCATCATCGGGACTTATATGCAAAAATCTAGTGCCTACACCTAGCATGTTAGATACCACCCTTAGGATATCGTATCAGTTCGCATACATACATTACATCCTATTATAAGCATGATATACCAAGTGATGACAACACGTACTTGAATTGAGAAGTTTAGCCTAGTTCTGAAACTTATCTCATGGTTTATAGTCTAACCAAGTTACCGTTTATAGATTATTGCAGGAATTGCAATTTCCTTCGATGAAGGGGTATAGCACTGTAGGCATTGCATTTTTGCATATCAGCCCGATGATGAGTCTCGTATGGAGACACTACCTCTTTAGTTGTGAAAGCCGCAGGAAACGGACGTTGGAAGGGTAAAGTTGGAAAATGAAATTTTTGTCAGATTTAACTCGCTTGTTTTGCTTCGGGTTCGCTTGTTGAAACTCTGTTTTAAAACACACCAAACCCATTTAAAACATATCTCACAAATTAAATAATTAAAATATTAAAACATATCTCACAAATTAAATAATTAAAACCAATTAAAATTAAACTTAAATTAAACTAAATCACATTCACCAATTAAATTGAACTTGAAATTAAATTAAATTAAATTCCTAATTTAAATAAAACATCTTCCTAAATTAAATAAATCATATCCTTAACTAAAAAGAATACATAAATCACTTCCCTAAATTAAAAGATTTCCTTATCACATACTAAATTAAAAGATATCCCTAATTAATACACAAATCATATTCCTTCCCCAACAAGGTAAAACCCATCCCCTTGCCTATAAAAATAACCCCTCTCCACACATTCAAACCCTGGCGGGCTGGCTGATCATCACAAAAATACAAAGAGAATAAACCCTAAAATTCACTCAAGCCATCATCCGCCCACTATGACTCACGATCACTCAACAGCCACAATTACCCTTCACCTAAACGCCGCTCACCACCTAATTACCTCACGTTCAGCCGCTTTGCCCCACACTACCACCTAACCTTCACGCTAATTGCTCCCCACTCAAGCCATCATCCGCCCATTCAATCAGCGCACCACAGCCCACGCCACAGAACACCCTCAACACAACACGTCCTCAGCGCCCCCCTTTCACGCATCACCCTTCAACACGTCAACAGCCCTTGCCCCTTTGCTCCACTTAGCCAATTCACTTCATCACCCCCTGATCACGTAACAACACTCACTCAATACACAATTCACGCAATCTGCCCTTACCTTCAACGTGACAAACCCTTCACAAAAGCCAAATTAAGGACACATCAAGAGCCCCTCAACGTGAAGTCCTCACGCCACACACACTCATTCACAGCCCACTGCACTGCCCTCATTCACTGCCGAGAATAACTCTCCTCCACTGCCAGTGATTCACACCAATCTGACCCTTAAAACAGCCCATAAAATACCCAGTAAACTTCCCTAAAGAACTCCCCAAAATCGCACCTCCTTGGCCCTCCAAAAACACCCCAAAAACAGTCCACATATCTCTGAAAACTGTCCCAAAACTGCACCTGAATTCTGCCCCAGAAACTGCCGCAAAACACCACCCAAAACCGCACCTAAAACACCCAAAACAGTAGCATAATAGACCTGAAATAGTGACCAGAAAATACCCTCAAAACAGTAGAGAAACGGGGTGAAAACAACAGCTCGAACAGTAAAACAGCGAGGAAAAACGTTGGATTAGTGAACCAGAAAAGTTGCGGAGAGCAACAACCCTTCCGACGGACGTGTAACGCCCTTTCGTGAGACGACAAAAGTGGTTAGACCTGAGGGCACCTTTTTATTTATCCCTTTCATTTATTTTATTTATTTTAAAAAATATTATTGCATGAGAGTCGTTTGAAGCATGATGTGATTGTTGGATGAGCGGGATATGTGTTCCCTTTTGTGGTATATCGGATGGAAACCCGGACGTAAATTCCGTAGCCGATTCCGAATGGACGGTAGTATGGTCTGCACTCGGGATACAAAGCCACGTACCACTTAAGAGACACGTATCTCGTCTCATCCTAATTTGTATTTGAGCATGTTATAGTTTATAAGTTGTTTATTATTGTTTAAAGCATGATTTAATTTAGTTTTGTTATTTAATTTTCAAAGCATGATTGTGTTATTTAGGCATGTTGTTTCTTCATTCTTTATGCATGATGTTTCGTTTAGTTTATGTTTATGTTTAATTAGTTATTTGTTTACTTTGGTTTAATGGTTCAATATGCTTGTTGTGTTACATTGCGTGGAATTATTTGGATGAAAGCATGTTAAATCTAAGTACCTTTGAGCATGATTATTGAGTAGACTCGGTTAGTTTATTGCACAAATTATATCATCACAAGTGACATAAGTAAGGGACCATTCCGAACCCAACGGTTTGAGGTCTTCCCTTGCGAGGGGTGAGTGCGGCCTTAAATCTTTGTCCCGGTTCACACCGGGTGGCGACTCCATGTTATTACGTACTCCAAACTAGGCCGCGAGCCTAGAAAAGCGTCGCCCAGGTTCTGTTGTCTATAGTCTGGCGACTCCACTGGGATATTTTTAATCGGCCCCGAAATCATGTCTTGTGATGTGTATAATTTGTGCTTTAATTAATCGTTTCTATAGTGAGTTGAAAGGGGTGTAATCAAAGGCATTGTTAAGGCTAGGTAATGGTTCGATGTCTTCCTTCACTCACTACCTTTTTATAAGGAAAAGCTGTGAAGACACCGAGATAACCATTACTTGTAGCTCGTTGTGACAGACTAGTTTGGAGGACTCGTTGTTTATTCTTGACACCAAGCGATAAGAGCCTAAGGGGCTTGGGTACTTAAGAGAGCCTCGCTCCACCCTCCCTCTGGGGAATCTACAACGAGAAATCCATTCGACAGTTAGTCACACACTGTAACTCGTTGGCACGTACCGTAAGGTATAAAAAAGGTGCACTCACTTGGTCGTTTGAACCCTTGAGTGGGGAGTCCTAGTTGTGGGTAATCCTTCGTCAAACGAGAGCCTTTGTCCACACTCCCGTAAACCCACATGTGAACCATAGCCGTATGACCTATTGGGGCCACCCTTTACGCTTTTGATAACCCCATGCATATTATATCTCATACATCCCATGCATCTCATGCATACATGCATCATGTTAACCCTCGTGTCTTAAAAGCCATCATAGATATTCGTTGGGTTAGAAAAAAGAAAGACTTGTCAAAGAAGAGTTTAGCAAACATGACATCGGAAAAAGGAAATCGAGAAACAGAGAACTTTACTGCAATGATAGAAAGACCATGGTGGGCCCAACAAAAAAAGAAAAAAAAGAAAAAAAAGAAAAAAAAAAAAAAAAAAAAAAAGGAAAAGGAAGAAAAAAAAATATATGTTTGTTTTTAGTCCTTGATAGTTAGACATAAGTCCGATGATGAAATTGATTGCTTTAGGGAGAAACCTTAGAAACGATAAACCCTTGACGTGCTTTTATCTGATAATTTGAGTAATTGATCTATGTTAGACTCGTAAGCACTTGATTATAGGTTCTTAGCGGTGAAAACCTGAGTAGTTAGCAAAGTGACTAGTTGAAGAAATTGTAGGTTGGTGAATGACCGTTCGCCTAAATGTCTATCCTAATTTGCTTGTGCTATGATGTGTGGTATGGTTGAAAATAAAGAAAAGTCACTAAAGAAAAGAATTGAACCACCTATAACTGATAAGCGTGAAGCTACCCATGGGCGAGTATTAGGACCACCATGAGGAGAAATGCTACCTTAAAGGGTAGGTGTGTTGAAAAAAGAAGAAAAGAAAAAAAAAAGAAAAGGAAGAAAAAAAAATATATGTTTGTTTTTAGTCCTTGATAGTTAGACATAAGTCCGATGATGAAATTGATTGCTTTAGGGAGAAACCTTAGAAACGATAAACCCTTGACGTGCTTTTATCTGATAATTTGAGTAATTGATCTATGTTAGACTCGTAAGCACTTGATTATAGGTTCTTAGCGGTGAAAACCTGAGTAGTTAGCAAAGTGACTAGTTGAAGAAATTGTAGGTTGGTGAATGACCGTTCGCCTAAATGTCTATCCTAATTTGCTTGTGCTATGATGTGTGGTATGGTTGAAAATAAAGAAAAGTCACTAAAGAAAAGAATTGAACCACCTATAACTGATAAGCGTGAAGCTACCCATGGGCGAGTATTAGGACCACCATGAGGAGAAATGCTACCTTAAAGGGTAGGTGTGTTGAAAAAAGAAGAAAAAGAAAAAAAAAGTTCAAAATGAAAAGAAAAAAAAGAGAGAGACAAAAGAGAAAGAAAACCATACCACATTGAGCACAGAAAAGCAATTGCAGAGCATAACTGAGACATCTAGGTTGGTTTGACCCATCGATCCCGATTTTTGAAACGAAATCATTGAGTTAGCTTACATGGGGATGAATCTGCAAAGGAACCTTTGCACACACACACTTTGTGTCTGGCATAGATCATTTGTTCAAAAACTCAGATTTGAGTTGCATCGAGTGTTTTGAAGGTTCTCTGGTTTCATTACTGGGCATTCCTTGAGGACGATAATATGTATAACTATTGGGACTATTTCATAGCATGTGATATAATATGATGATATGGAAGGCCCCACCATGTGGTTCATCTTGACCAAGTGCAAACAGCGGAGAACAGAAAGCTAAATTAAGACAGGGAGCGACCAGTCTACCACCCCGTGAATAAGAAGAATAACGAGAAATTGAGCCATGAGAGTAGAGAGAAGACTGAGCAATCACTTGGAGAACTGGCAGAAGACCTAACCCAGCGGAATAGGAAATTCATTCATGCATGCATGCATACACGTAACATATTTTGCATTCTTTTTTTTTGTGTTTGTTTTGTTTTGTATTCACAGGTTTCAAAGAAGAAAAAGAGAAAGCGGCAAAGACAAGCCAACCAGAATCATCAACGTATCAGTATTCGTTTGGGGATGAGTCTCGGGGTTGAGGCCCATATCAGTATCAGTTTGGGGCGAGGCCCACATCAGTTTATGGTGAGGCCCACATCAGTTTCAGTCTGGGGACGAGGCCCACATCAGTATCAGATTGGGGCGAGGCCCACATCAGTATCAACTCAGGGTCGAGGCCAACCTTATCAGCAGTTTGGGGAATGAATCCCATGGTCGAGGCCCACATCGTCAGAGTTTCGGGAATGAATCTCAGGGGAATGAATCCCACATCGCTAGAGTTTTGGAGTGAATCCAGGGAATGAATCCCATGGCCGAGGCCCACGTCGTCAGAATTTGGAATGAATCCGGGAATGGATCCCAGGGTCGAGGCCCACCTTGTCAGCAGTTTCGGGAATGAGTCCCAGGGTCGAGGCCCACATCAAACATCAGCATCAGTCTGGGGCGAGGCCAATATTAGCATCAGTATCAATCTTGCCGGGTATGGCACTCTGGGGGCGAGGCCCACATCATTATCAGTATCAGTGTT
Source organism: Zanthoxylum bungeanum (assembly GCA_019454045.1). Lineage (NCBI taxonomy): Eukaryota > Viridiplantae > Streptophyta > Magnoliopsida > Sapindales > Rutaceae > Zanthoxylum > Zanthoxylum bungeanum. The sequence goes on along the minus strand of SKCR01019485.1, from coordinate 5,257 downwards.
GCCGGGTATTGCACTCTGGGGGCGAGGCCCACATCATTATCAGCATCAGTTTTTCCGAGTTTGGCACTCCGGGTATGGAGACATCAGTATCAGTTTTGCCAGGTACGGCACTCCGGGTATGGAGATATCAGATCAGTTTTGCCAGGTACAGCACTCCAAGTATGGAGATATTAGATCAGCCAGGTACGGCACTCCAAGTATGAAGACATCAGATCAGTTCTGCCAGATATAACATTCTGGGGGCGAGGCCCACATAGCATCAGATCAGTTTCTACCGGGTATGGCATTCTGGGGGGAAGGCCCACATAGCATCAGATCAGTTTCTGCCAGGTATGGCATTCTGGGGGCGAGGCCCGCATCACATCAGATCAGTTCTGCCGAGAATGGCACTCCGAGAATGGAGATATAGTCTGGGAATAGACAGCTCAAGAATGAGCACGCCGAGAATGGCACGCCGGGAATGGCACTCCGAGAATGGAGATATAGTCCGGGAATGGACAGCTCAAGAATGAGCGCGCCGAGAATGGCACGCCGGGAATGGCACTCCGAGAATAGCGATATAGTCCGAGAATGGACAGCTCGAGAATGAGCACGCCGAGACGCCGAGAATGGCACGCCGGGAATGGCACTCCGAGAATGGAGATATAGTCCGGGAATGGACAGCTCGAGAATGAGCACGCCGAGAATGGCACGCCGGGAATGGCACTCCGAGAATGGAGATATAGTCCGGGAATGGACAGCTCAAGAATGAGCACGCCGAGAATGGCACGCTGGGAATGGCACTCCAAGAATGGAGATACAGTTCAGGAATGGACCACATCACATCAACATTTCGGGAACAAAACCCACAATTCAGGGAACAAGACCCTCAGCAAACTTTGGGAACAAGACCCACGGGAACAAAACCCATAATTCAGGGAACAAGACCCTCAGCTCACTTCGGGAACAAGACCCACAGGAAAAAGACCCATAAGTCAGGGAACAAGACCCTCAGCTCACTTCGGGAACAAGACCCACGGGAACAAAAACCCACAATTCAGGGAACAAGACCCTCAACTCACTTCGGGAACAAGACCCACGGGAACAAAACCCACAATTCAGGGAACAAGACCCTCAGCTCACTTTGGGAACAAGACCCACGGGAACAAAACCCATAATTCAGGGAACAAGACCCTCAGCTCAATTTGGGAACAAGACCCACGGGAACAAAACCAATAATTCAGGGAACAAAACCCTCAGCTCACTTCGGGAACAAGACCCACGGGAACAAAACCCACAATTCAGGGAACAAGACCCACAACACAAATTGGGAACAAGACCCACAGCACAACAAACTCAGATTGGGAACAAGACCCACAACACAACTTAATTCAGATCAGACTACGTGGACTACCGAGGAGTATGTGGACTACCGTGGACTACCGTGGAGTATGTGGACTACCGTCTGTACTACCGCGACACCCTAGGTACGGGGTTTAGCACGCCAAGTTTGGCATTGCAGACTACCGCGACACCCTAGGTACGGGGTTTTTAGCACTATCAACTCAGCACAGCAGGCAGACCAGGTGACAGCTAGCGAGCCAGGTAAGTAAAAATGCATTGCACGTACTTTGATAGGATTTTCATTGTCACACACTACACAAGTCCCATCAAAGTGGGGGCGACTGTAGGCATTGTATTTTTGCATATCAGCCCGATGATGAGTCTCGTATGGAGACACTACCTCTTTAGTTGTGAAAGCTGCAGGAAATGGACGTTGGAAGGGTAAAGTTGGAAAATGGAATTTTTGTCAGATTTAACTCGCTTGTTTCGCTTCGGGTTCGCTTGTTGAAACTCTGTTTTAAAACACACCAAACCCATTTAAAACATATCTCACAAATTAAATAATTAAAATATTTAAAACATATCTCACAAATTAAATAATTAAAACCAATTAAAATTAAACTTAAATTAAATTAAATCACATTCACCAATTAAATTGAACTTGAAATTAAATTAAATTAAATTCCTAATTTAAATAAAACACCTTCCTAAATTAAATAATCATATCCTTAACTAAAAAGAATACATAAATCACTTCCCTAAATTAAAAGATTTCCTTATCACATACTAAATTAAAAGATATCCCTAATTAATACACAAATCATATTCCTTCCCCAACAAGGTAAAACCCATCCCCTTGCCTATAAAAATAACCCCTCTCCACACATTCAAACCCTGGCGGGCTGGCTGATCCTCACAAAAATACAAAGAGAATAAACCCTAAAATTCACTCAAGCCATCATCCGCCCACTATCACTCACGATCACTCAACAGCCACATTTACCCTTCACCTAAACGCCACTCACCGCCTAATTACCTCACGTTCAGCCGCTTTGCCCCACACTACCACCTAACCTTCACGCTAATTGCTCCCCACTCAAGCCATCATCCGCCCATTCAATCAGCGCACCACAGCCCACGCCACAGAGCACCCTCAACACACACATCCTCAGCGCCCCCCCTTTCACGCATCACCCTTCAACACGTCAACAGCCCTTGCCCCTTTGCTCCACTCAGCCAATTCACTTCATCACCCCCTGATCACGTAACAACACTCACTCAATACACAATTCACGCAATCTGCCCTTACCTTCAACGTGACAAACCCTTCACAAAAGCCAAATTAAGGACACATCAAGAGCCCCTCAACGTGAAGTCCTCACGCCACACACACTCCTTCACAGCCCACTACACTGCCCTCATTCACTGCCGAGAATAACTCTCCTCCACTGCCAGTGATTCACGCCAATCTGACCCTTAAAACAGCCCAGAAAATACCCAGTAAACTGCCCTAAAGAACTCCCCAAAATCGCACCTCCTTGGCCCTCCAAAAACACCCCAAAAACAGTCCACAAATCTCTGAAAACTGTCCCAAAACTGCACCTGAATTCTGCCCCAGAAACTGCCGCAAAACACCACCCAAAACCGCACCTAAAACACCCAAAACAGTAGCATAATAGACCTGAAATAGTGACCAGAAAATACCCTCAAAACAGTAGAGAAACGGGGTGAAAACAACAGCTCGAACAGTAAAATAGCGAGGAAAAACGTTGGATTAGTGAACCAGAAACGTTGCGGAGCAACAACCCTTCCGACGGACGTGTAACGCCCTTTCGTGAGACGACAAAAGTGGTTAGACCTGAGGGCACCTTTTTATTTATCCTCTTTCATTTATTTTATTTATTTTAAAAAATATTATTGCATGAGAGTCGTTTGAAGCATGATGTGATTGTTGGATGAGCGGGATATGTGTTCCCTTTTGTGGTATATCGGATGGAAACCCGGACGTAAATTCCGTAGCCGATTCCGAATGGACGGTAGTATGGTCTGCACTCGGCATACAAAGCCACGTACCACTTAAGAGACACGTATCTCGTCTCATCCTAATTTGTATTTGAGCATGTTATAGTTTATAGGTTGTTTATTTATTGTTTAAAGCATGATTTAATTTAGTTTTGTTATTTAATTTTCAAAGCATGATTGTGTTATTTAGGCATGTTGTTTCTTCATTCTTTATGCATGATGTTTCGTTTAGTTTATGTTTATGTTTAATTAGTTATTTGTTTACTTTGGTTTAATGGTTCAATATGCTTGTTGTGTTACATTGCGTGGAATTATTTGGATGAAAGCATGTTAGATCTAAGTACCCTTTGAGCATGATTATTGAGTAGACTCGGTTAGTTTATTGCACAAATTATATCATCACAAGTGACATAAGTAAGGGACCATTCCGAACCCAACGGTTTGAGGTCTTCCCTTGCGAGGGGTGAGTGCGGCCTTAAATCTTTGTCCCGGTTCACACCGGGTGGCGACTCCATGTTATTTCGTACTCCCAACTAGGCCGCGAGCCTAGAAAAGCGTCGCCCAGGTTCTGTTGTCTACAAGCGCTAGCCAGATTCCAAATCAGTGAGTGGAACTTTCTTTTAAAGCCTAATTTATTCATATGTTTGATGCCAGACTTACCTTTTAAGTACTTAGGGTGTCAGCCAATTTCACTATCAGTCATATTTTGTTTAGCATGTTTTGCGAAATGATTTAGAAAAGAAATGTTTTCATATACAATTTTTATGTTTTCGAGGTATGGATGAAAACCCCACCTTAGTATGTAACTTGGTACATATATGGAATTGACGGATGACATATGTGTATGTAGAGGACTGAGGGGACGGCAATATATAACGCCCCCGGTCCTAGTTCAGGACTAGGGAAGACAGATGCCCCTAGATCCTAGTTTCAAAGCTTGGAGGGTAGCATAGATCTGCACCCCCAGTTCTAGTTCAGTGGCTTGGTGGACGACGATATGTAACGCCCCAAGACAACTAGTTTCAGGGCAGGAGTGATATATTTTGGGGGATGGTGATATGTAACGCCCTAAAGTCATGGATTTTCATTCCCGGCTCTAGTTAGGTGTATGAGGGGACGGTGATACGTAACACCCTCATACATCAGGTTTTCAGAGACAGAGGACCAGTTTTCAGAAATAGTTTCACATAAATATTTCAGAAAAGATTCTCTTAAGAAAAGTTTTTTGAAACAGCAGTTTCATAAGAAACTTTCAGAGTAGATAAGTTTTACATAAAGAGTTCAGATGAGATTTTAATAAATAAGCCTATAGTTTTCAGACAGAAAAAGAGTTTTCATATAAAGCTATTTCTTGAACTAAATTCATATAACAGTATTTCAGTTTTCATCCACTCACTTAAATCGTACAATGGTATAATATCCCCCACTCCCAGTTTTCTTGTTTTGCAAGTATTCTTGGAGGACGGGATCAGGAGGATGGATACTGATGCAGTCACTAGGGTATGGAGTCCATTAGTTCAAGTCAGAGAGAGTGGGAGTCCAGTTAGATTCAAGTAGAAGTCATGTATTAATCCTTAATTATGTGACACTCATTGTAAAAGCAAGTGTTACTAAGTATACAGTTATTAATATTGAGTTTATATTTCATGTTGTCGAGTTAGGGCAATGGTTCCATACATATGATTTTGATTAAAAAAAAGTAACAATGTAGTTTATTGTTAGAAAAATAGAGGCTCGGGGGAATAGTATGGTCTATTCCTGCCGTGCGTAGCATCTACCAGATCAGGGATGTTACAATAGATCGTAAACATGTGACATGTCAGTGTAAACTGAAATCGTATATACATGACTTGGGAAAACATAAGCTGAAAACGTGCACATTTATCTCTTGAAAAAAACATGATTAATAAAT